>CABFOV010003196.1:25970-69818 GCA_902141375.1 Timema poppense | reverse complement strand
AATGAGGTGGACTGGATATTTAGCTCAAGGTAGGGATAGGTTGTAATGAGGTGGACTGGATAGTTAGCTCAAGGTAGGGATAGGTTGTATTGAGGTGGACTGGATAGTTAGATTAAGACATGGGTAGGTAGTTGTGTAAGTGCAACAATAAACTTTCGAGTTCTTAGAGTCATAGAGTAAGTGATGTGTATACACAATTTTCTAGGGAGGGTGAGCCCGGGGATATAATCCTGTTCGGATGTACACAGGATAGTTTTTACTAAGGGAATCCCCCAACCTCCCTCCACAAAAATTCTGGTTTATCACTTCTAAATACTACCTTCCACATCCTTCCTCCAGATGTTTAGTAAAATATGGATAGTCCAGACTACTATTAAGACTCGTTACAAATATACATTTTTCTCAACTATTTTTTTCCCCCTTTTAAATTTATAAAAATTTGTTCTTGAAAATAATTTAGCAAATATATGAGTGTAGTGTTTGGATATGGATAAACACGTTCTTTCAGAAAAAGAAAAAAAATCATATATAGACCTATACAATGTCAAACCCTGGCCCACGCAGTTGTGTCCGAGTACTGACCGCTCGCCTACTTAGGATAAGTTCTGAACGATGCTTTATAACTCTCCGCCAATGGAACATGTTACTCTTGAGTTACAATCTCTGCAGGTATGCGCTGAAACCGTGTTTTTCATCACGTGGAGCCTTTATGCACGGACAAGGATAAATAATTTATGAGTCAAGGTTTTTTCTTCTATAAAAAAATTTAATGTAAGATATTTTATTTTTGCTTTGGTATTAAATTGAACTAGTGTAATTTTTTTTCTCAAAGTTTTCTTTTTATATCAAGTCACTCAACATTCCTTTGTTCAAAGCATACAAAACTTCCTTATTAACGATATTACATTACTAAACATCATACGTCAATAATACATTAGTTTGGATTCAAACCTGAGTTTTTAGATTGTTTAAAATCAACTGTTTCAGAATGGTAGAATACAAAATGCCTTATAGACCATAGTTTATTATATATTATTCAAAACAATAGAAAAATATAATACAATATAGTGTTTAATAGACTAAATACAGTAGGATTTTGGAAGGAACAATTTTGCAGCCAACATGTTTTTTCCCTGCATCCTACTACCCGTTCGGATTACACCCTTATAACCTATATTAAACTTCGGGGACTGGTACTTAAAAATAACATGAGCACCGGTACTGTTGCATTTTTGCAACAACCCCTAATGTTATAAATAACATTAAATAACACATACTCTAATATATGTTGTTATTGAAGCAATATTATTAAATATATATTATAATGATAATATATTTTTGTAAATTTTATTAAAATAAAGAAAACTACGATAATGTTAAACTGTTACAATAACATAACAGTATTATTATAAAAAAAAATACATTGTTGAATTGATAAATACAAAACTACATTACCTAAAACTTTCTAACCTAATTTAAAATATACCTAACAATCATAAAATATAAGTTTAAATTAGGGAATATTTTGAACAGAAAAATACATTACAAACAAGGTTATTTTAAAAAGTTACTTATTTATTTGGAAAAAAGTTTTTTTTCCCCTTGAGTTCTTTATTTTAATTTGTATTTTCAGGTATAATAGCCAACGTACGTGAATAACAACCACACCAAACTAGAGCAACGTGATATAACTTTCACACACGTGATATAGTTTGCACGAACTATTCAATGTAAGCATGTGGCGATGAGCCAGACCTATGACATCACGACTGGCATTGTTGCCTATTCACAACATTCCTATGTGGTGCCAGTTAAAACTCCTGTATCTCAGAAAATAAACATTTCTTTGTGTTTTTGATGACATCATTCTACGCAGAAGGAACTAATTGAAGAGTTCTTGGAGGAGATCCGACCTAATTACATTACATTTTAAAAAAAATTAAAGCTTTTGCGAAAATGCAACAGCGCCATTCACAGAAGGTTAACTACGCTTAATGGAGTTGGGATGCGGATGGTAGAATGTATAAGAGATACAACCCCATTTACGTTGATGAAGAGTGAGAAACAATCTAAGAAAAACCACCCTTACCACATATTGGGAGGGGAGGGTTGTACATGTGACCCAACATGGGTATTTAATATTGTATTTACTATAAAACTACCTAAGTATGGACTAAGTCGTTAACAACCCTTGTGACCCGCTTCGGGGGCCACGTGATCTAACGTACTACATTCTTATTGGACTAGACTTCTGATGACGTAGAGATCAAGGTTCAAATCTCAGTCGAATGGACTGAGGGAGGTTTTCCAAAATGGTTTATACTCTCCTTACACTCAAATGCGGGTACACTTCTTCTAAATATAACATTAATCAAACCTAAAACCACTAGAGTAATTAGTAAATAAGCATATAACACGAACAGGTTGTAAAACTCGGTGCTAAAAAAAATAGTCCTTTGGTTGGGTTAGCTGAACAAATAATATTTAAAAAAATGTATGAATATTTTTAAACCAACACTTTAACTAATCATAGTTTCTAGAGCCCCTCACTATAATTTGAGCTATTAAATACTTTTATCTAATCTTTAATTGGAAATATGCTAATAAATATAGTTTTGACCTAAAATTTCGACTGTATTTTAATCTATATAGTCCATGCTTCGATCCAAAGTTAATAATTTGTGCTTTGTCCCCTTTTTTGAGGCACAAAGTTCTAACAATCTAGACCACAATAAAGGTCCATTATTTGCCTAGCAGGCCTTATAATAATTTGTTCAAATACGGGAAAAGAAAGTTTTCCTTCTGAGTAACACGTATAGTTAACCTATTTATACAAATAAAATTTTATATAAATAATGTATTTTATGTACACTTTAATATAAAGAAGTAAAATGCTTTAAAAGGTGAACGCTTATTTACAACCTGGATATTTTCTCACTAATAAGTAAATAATTCACGTCAAGCGTCAAACTATTCCATTCTTATTTTCTGGGGACGGGGAAGTTAGGGTCGGAATCTTAGTTGAGTGTTCTGAGATTTTTTTCTCTCTCTCTCTAAATGGTTGTACGCTTTCCCTCCATTGAAATGATGGTAAAATATTTCCTCTACATTATTCCTTTATCCTATTGCTGAGATTAAAGTTGGTTATCCCTGACTTGTGGTGAGACACGCTACAACAAATATATATATATGTTTGTTATTGCCGGAAACCTATCGTGGAATTAGAACGTGACAGAAACAATTATAATCTTGATGTTTTAATAAGGATCATCTCATTCTTTCATCACGGATCTATCTTGTTTTTACAAAGGGTTGATCGTCGTGAGAAATACTAAATTGGTTGAAGACTAGCTTCTCACCTGTTTGTATCAGTTTGTAGGTTGTAGACAAACTGTAATAAAGTCAGTGGCTAGAGTAAATTTATAGGGTCATAATTTGAGCTAAAATGTTTTTCTATAACCTGTTTTCTTATTTTATGTCTTATTAATTATTACTTTAAAAGGGTTTTTCTAGATATTGAACAGTAGCTTTACATATGTTTCTTCTCTGTTTAAAACACTTAGGGTAGTTAAACTTTCTAGGCCTAGAGAAAGGAAATGTATCATGACTCAGACAGAGAATTAATTAATCTAAGGGTTTCTACTGAAGCAATATTTTATTTGTTTTATAAAAAAAAATTCTTGTAAGAACTTCAAAAATAATAGCTTAGCACCCTTCCTTCACCTCTGACAAGACATCTTGTGAATGTGAGGAATGCCAGGCCTCCACCGTGGTTCGGATTACACGTTAAACTGTAGGTCCTTCATTTCATCTCACAATCACCCTACCATTACACATTAGCGTAAGTGCGTACAACCCGAACGGGTAGTAAGACGCGGTGCTAATAATAATAATAATAATAATAATAATAATAATTAGCTTACGTTTCGTCCCCCCACCCCCTTACCCCACAACTGTAACATTACATTTTAAACCGCTATTAGTTAAAAATGGGTCAGAACTTTTTCAACGGAAGAGGTTCTCTCTTGACACTCTCTACCCATCTGTTGGAAGGGGAAGGGGGAGTAGGTCGGGGAACTCACAGATCATTGCACCAAGGTCTCGAGCGCTCGAACAATGAGATGATGTTCAGATCGAACCGCTTCTTAGAGACAAAACCTTACCCCCCACCCCCCACCACTCACTCCTCAAATCCCATGTTCTGGGATCAATTGTTCGTCCCACTGGACAGAGATTAGACGGAAGAACCGACGATTCATAGCTAGAGAGAGAGAGAAATAGGAGGGGGAAGTAATAATAGATGAGTGGTTGCTTGAATACTGACGGAGTGTGCTTGAGGACCGAGTTAGTCCTTTAAATTTGGGAATTTCAGGACAATTATTTGAATGGATAAGATATATGTATAATTTAATATATGCTGATAAATAATATCAGGACACGGGGATTGGGTCAGCAAAACAACGCTATCCCCTATTACGTGTCCGGATTAGTCATACTCCCGAGAATAGCTTGCCTAGGCCTGACTGATTGTTATTATTGCTATTATTACTGTCGGATTGTTTTACGAGCACGCATATTATTATTGGTTTGTAAAACTACCTCTTGTAGGTGGGGATCTAAGTTACGATACTCAAGCTTTTTAGATTATCTTAATTATATAGGTAAAAAATAAAGACTATGATACCGAAGAACGCGGGTACATAAAAGCGCAAACGATCGGGGTACAAAATAACGCAGCTACAGAAGAGAGTAATTCGTAATTGCGGTAAAAAGTCAAGTGTTTGTTTCCTTTCTTTTGTTTAGTGGCAGGAATGCGTAGGCTACTGGAATTAACTACTGTCCAACTTCCCCCTTTGAAACCTGATTGTACTCTAACCCAACCTAACCTAACCTAACCTAACCTAACCTACCCTAAAAGCTCAATGCAAGTAACTTGAAAGCCACGTTAAGGCTGCGTGCTCGATCTATACAACTGTACACTTGCGCTGTTTTGTGCCTGCTCTATTTTGGGACCACTAGGTTGCACTGTTTTGTACATGCTCTATTTTGGGACCACTAGGTTGCGCTGTTTTGTACCTGCTCTATTTTGGGACCACTAGGTTGGGCTGTTTTGTATCCGTACCTTTCGGGGCCGCAACAAAAATAACGGGTAGTAAGACGTGGTGCACCCACACACACCCACACCCACGCACACACACACACAATATAGTAATGTTTATGGTTATTATACATTTGATAAAACTATAGCTGAAGAAATGCATTCTAAAAGTAGTTAATATCAACATATTTAACATATGAACAAAATTTGTTCACTGCTATATTTTCGACCTTGGTTTTCTTAATGAAAAAAAAATAAAAAATCCGTAGCACAACTTACTTCGTAGGGGAAATAAAACCATCGGTCCCGTGTCAGTTGTGACATGAGAAAGATACCTTTATAGTCAAAATTGGTCGGCCTTTTTGCTCTCGCTCATAGAAATGCTCTTGCACTTATATAATCAGTTGGTTTAGACGTTGCACGTTAAAACCTCAAATAAACAAGTAAACTCACTGCTGTAATACACGTCAACTGTGTAAACGATTAATTAAATATTTGATTTGATATTATATATCTAGAGAATAGGAACTTAAAAATGAATGGTAAAACTAAATAATACGAGTACTATCTAAAAATGTGTTACATAAGATGCTTACATTAATAATAAATAATAGCAGTGTTATTAGAGTTAAGATTTTTCTTTATAAAAACAGGCCTGCTACTTACGCTGACGAGAAAAACAAAGACAACGGACTTCAAATTTGTCATTTGTCATTTTTTAAATCAAATAAATGTGAGGTGATCTTTATTTGTTTGAAAAATAGGATTAAGGAAATGTAGTTCTTTGGTTTGAGTGTTTATTTCAAAAAATATGTATAGTATGCATAATAACTGGAACCTATAATAAACGAGGTGATTGAATTTATCTGACTTAAACGTGGAAGAGTGGAGTTCGGTCCCTGTCTACTCTTAGGAATACGTTTTTTTCCCTCCATATGTGAGTTTCAAATTCTTTATTCAAGTAAATGTTTGTGTAATTGATACAAATATCCTCAACAATTCTTTACTCTTAGGTCAGATAGTAAGGTCAAAGAATAATAAATATAGCCTATACACTAAAAATAATGAGATAAAAAAACAAAACCTATTGCTAACAAAACACATAATATTTCATTTTCTTATTTTGATATTGGAAACAAAGTATGTAATCATTATTTTTATTTTATTTTTTGTTTCTTGTGTATGAAGATGATACAGCATATTGTAATCAGGGGTATTTTTTTCATACGTTAGAAGCGGTCATCTGATGAAATCCATTGTTAGGTTATGTCTACAGAGAAAGTGAATGTGTAACTACCTAAAACTAGAAGGCCCACCGAACGCAATCAACGGTGGACCGCTTCCTAAATTGCTTGTACACTCGTCAACACAAACACTAATAAAGTATCGCAAAGTTAAAGGTATTATACTGATCGTAATGGAAGCTTTAGTTTATTAAACCCATCAAATGTGATTTTAAGGAAAGAAAGGGCTTAGTTTTAAATGTATCTTAAAGTACATTTACTAGCCTACAAAATATCCAGGGACATCTGGATACATTGTAGTGACATATATTTCATCAGTTTGCTTGTAGGTAGAGATGAACATTTGCCTGGAAATGTCGAATCGGAGAATTTCCTGCAGTGGCGTCTTGCGGAAGAGGGGTTGAATCGTGGAGGAGTCTATTATATACTTAAAATAGTGTGTTAAGTGAAGAGTTGGTTGTTATAAGGGAGGAAGATTGGAGGCACGATAGAGAGGGAGAGAAAAATAAATCCTGCTAACAAACACTCGAGTTAATTTATTATTATTGTAATTAATTTATTAATGACTAGCAATCCCACACGTCGTAGCCCGTGACCCACTGTGGTATTGTGTTAGAAATAGCCTTATTAAAAAGCTAGTTAAAAATCCTGCTCTGAGGTGCATTAGGACCCCCTCACGTACACCTATGTTAAAAATGTAATATCTCTACCTGCCGTAGATTTGGCTGGGCATCGCACACAAACAAACAAACACTTCCTTTTCTACACTATTATAAAGAGGAAAGATACGATTTTTTGTTTGTAATGAAGAATAAATTAAATTTTCAAAATAAAATATAGCCTGTGTTACTCGTTGATAATGTAGCTTTATATTGGTGAAAGAATTTTTAAAATCGGTCCAGTAGTTTTTGAGTTTATCCATTACAAACAAAAATTCAAATCTTGCCTCTTTATAATATTAGTATAGATAAAGATATTGAAGAATGAACATAACAGGTCTACAAAGGTTTGAATTCATTAGTATTACTACTATTAATATTACTACTACTACTAATAATAATAATAATAATACGACTAGTAATCCCTGCATCGGTGGCCACATGATCTATGGCGTCACTCTCGATATGGACTAGAATACGGACGACAAGGAGACTCGAGCTCTAATCCCTGTCGGGTCTAATGAGGGTGGTTTTTCCAAGGCTGTTTTCAACTCTCCCTCCACGCAAATTCAGATAAACTGTTGCTGTTGGAATTGTTCCGTATAACACATTGACCTGTCGACACGCGGACAAACACGCCAGTTACTCATTAACTTCATAAAAATGGAATGGTGAGTTCAGGGTTTGAATATATACCATGTGTAGTCTGGTTAGTCAGGTATATCTACTCTAAATTCTACCTTCCCCAACCCCATAAGTTAAAAAAACTCATATATTTTGTACCAGTTAATTTGAGAACGGGAAAAAATAAGTTTGTAAGTTTTATGATGGTACAATTGGTGTTTTTAGAAAGTGCAAGATTGCTAGCTGATTTAAAAACTTTGTATGAGAGTTATGCTAGAAGAGCAAATAAGAGTCCAACTAATGGGAAATTACATTCAAGATTACATTTATAAACAAAGTTGTCTCTACCCTGGCAACATTCCCCATTACATGTCGGACATATTATTTATACCCTGGCAACATTCCCCATTACATGTCGGACATATTCTTTATACCATGGCAACATTCCCCATTACATGTCGGACATATTCTTTACACCCTGGCAACATTCCCCATTACATGTTGGACATATTCTTTATACCCTGGCAACATTCCCCATTACATGTAGGACATACTCTTTACACCCTGGCAACATTCACCATTACATGTTGGACATATTCTTTATACCATGGCAACATTCCCCATTACATGTCGGACATATTCTTTATACCATGGCAATATTCCCCATTACATGTTGGGCATATTCTTTATACCATGGCAACATTCCCCATTACATGTCGGACATATTCTTTATACCATGGCAACATTCCCCATTACATGTCGGACATATTCTTTATACCATGGCAACATTCCCCATTACATGTCGGACATATTCTTTATACCATGGCAACATTCCCCATTACATGTCGGACATACTATTTACACCCTGGCAACATTCCCCATTACATGTCGGACATACTCTTTACACCCTGGCAACATTCCATGTTTCCCCGCCGAGGCTATAAATAAGAAGTGTAAGCTGACATATTTACACATTTTGGATTTAATAATGTCACTTATCGCAAGATAAACTGATATACGAGTATGCTTTCTAAAGTGACTTCAATAGAAGCGTCAGCTATAGTGTAGAAATAAAGATTTCTAAAGCTGTGCTAAACGTAGATGGAATAGCTTAAAATTAAGTTCTAAGATATCTGTGGGTCGTATATAAATTATTTTACAGAGTAAGGTCACTATCCGGATGTTAATATTCATTTACACTTTTAAATAATAATTTAATAAGGATTTTAAAAACTGAAAAATCATATCAAAATAAAATTGTTATTTATTTAACTAAGCTGAGATATTTCAACCCAACAGCCTCTGTGTTCTAGTGGGAAGAGCTCCTGGCCACCCTCTGGTTCGATCCCCGGCACTTACAGATTTTCTGTGACACAGTGGGGTTGGACCGACGTCAACTCAGCCTCGAGAAGATAAATGAAGAGATTCTTGTGTTTAAAAAAATAGTAGCGGCTCTGATCTAGAAAAGTGAGAGTGGTGGCTGGAGGGCCTATTGTGCTGACCACACTACACCCTCCACCCACATAAGTTGGCACTATATTCGCCAACAGATGGTGACCACTCAGTCGGTATGGCTCGAATGTCATCCAAATCTAACAAATAAGTAGCTATTAAAAAGCGTATAACCCGAATGGGTAGTAAGACGCTGTTTTAAATAAATAAATAATTAAAAAACTATTACTAAGACCAAATATTTCCTCATGACACCAGATATATGATATTTTATTTGAATTAAAATTTAGAAAATTGTAGCCTTTTATTTAGACAAACCCATATCAAACCAATTATACTTTGTAATTTTTAAAATTAAATACGAAAAATTGACTATTTCAAGATATATTAAAACTGTACGCTGGCAGTGAAACATGCTTTTAATTGAAATAAATTAAAATTAGATGCAAACTATTCTTATAACACCGCAAATCTTGTATTTGATAAATAACCCTATTTCTATAGATACACTTAAATAACTATATTTTGATATCCCACCCCCTCCATGGTTATTTGTATTCAAACCTCAAGGCTTTAACCGAGATACAATTTCGATTAGTCATTTTCACGCACCACTTAAAGTTTTTTTCTCTCCATCGTACAGTTGTGTGTGTGTGTGTGTGTGTGTGTGTACTATTGTTAATGAGCAGAGATGACTTCGTGCTAATGGAGCAGGACGACAGAGGTCTTACCACGCGCAGCCACTGCTCAAGATGAACTCGTATCTACAGGAGATTGATTAGTTATCGTCCTCTTGAGATATGTAGACACTGAGTTTATGGTGGACTTTAAATAACTCTCTCCTGATCATTTGTATAAATACATATTCCTTTAGCCTCCTAAACGGGACGCCTACCATAATTTTAACACCCATGGCAGACTTTCAAAAAATACAACGTTATTTAGGAAGTTAATTGTTACTTTTGAGAAACATTTCCCGTGGCCACCAACCTAAGGATACCGGGTTCGATTCCCGGATGGCATCATTGATTCCAAAGGGGAATTATCACAACGTTCATCAGAGTCATGTTATTGAAGTTTAAATTAGGTCAAGAACTTCTTCTGTTTTTATACTCTCATATTCACTATGATCATCATCTCATATCATCGGGACATGTTAGTACATTCGGGTGTCCCCTGGACAACGGTTCATAATTATCTGTTAATATCCCCCCCTCCCTTGGGCTACGAGGGATGTAGACCAGACATGAATGGATAAAACATTATTTTTATACTATGGTTCAAGATAAAACGTATATGAAAATAATCCTAATTTTTATAGGATGAACATTTAAAATATACATTTTTTTTTGCGGTGAGCAATGAAATTGGTAACATATTATTAGTGTGACGTTATAAGTATTGATAAAATAGTTCAAAATTGACAGCTTCAGATCGGAGACCGGAAAAAAGCGCTAACGATAAAAGCGCACATGAAAAATGCCCACATGAAAAATTCTCACATGAAAAATGCCCACCTGAAAAATACCCACACGTAAAATGCTCATATGAAAAGTGCTCACATGAAAATTGGCTCACATGGAAAAATGCCCACATGAAAATTTGCTCACATGGAAAAATGCCCACACGAAAATTTGCTCACACGAAAAAATGCCCACATGAAAAAGTTATAAATCAAGGTTAATTTTTAACGGAATGCAAGTTTGATTGGGGTTTGGCATTACGAACTTTTTAGATTTCACTTGTAAAGTTCGCGTTTGATTTATTTTTGTGCATTCATAGAGTTTAGTTTGCATTCTCATTTTTGGGTCTTTTTGTTAATTTAAAGTAATTTTTTTGAATTGTTAGTGTAATTTTTTGGATAATTTTTTTACAAATGACATGACCAATGCTTACAACATGTGCTTAGGGTTCAAATAAAATACAAAAATATATGAAAATATATGAAAATAGAGTAGTAGTTAATGGTTATTATACATTTTAGATGGACTTACATGCTGGTGTAGTTTAATAAGTAGGCTACTTATTACATAACATAAAGATTATTACTCTAAAAAATTTAAACCAGAAGTCAACATTTTAATACGAAGTGATCCCTTGGGGACCCAATATCAATATTTGTTACTTTCTCGCTACCTTACAGGTAGAGCAAGTATTGTGACCGCCAAAAAAATTGAACTCAAGTTTTTGATTAATGTCGACGTTTAACGATCCTCCGAATTCGGAAAAGTTGTTTTCGCAATGCCGTCTGTCTGTCTGTCTGTCTGTCCATCTGTCTGTCAGTCTATACTACGGGCTGGAGCCTAAACTATTGTACCGATTGGGCTTAGACTCAGTTTACCCCGAGGAAGTTTTGGAATTGGATATCAAACCCTAAAATTAAGGGTAGTTTCCTTAAGGGTGGAAAGAGAAACTTTTTTTTATCACAATTGGTTATAACGATTTTGATTAAATTTATTTTCTAAACTTTGATCAATATTACAAACTAAATGGATAGCCTCAATTTTGTCGTCAAAATTATTTTAAGGTTTCCGACCTGATGCGAGAATTCTAAATGAGAAAAATTCCTACTTCTCAGAATCGGCTATAACTATTTTGATTAAAGTCCACACCTAGGCGCTGATTAAGATTATAAACAAAAAATATTGTTTCATTTTCCCATGAAAATGAATTTTAGGGTTATTTACAGAATAAAAATGTGTTATATATTTGCAACTATTTTAGATACTAAATAACCTATCACTGTACAATTTTAGTACTATTAAAAGTAAAAAACTTTTATATGAAATGTATATTGGAATGTATATATTGGAAAATATATCAATACAATTTTGTGAGCTTTATTTGTGAGGATATACTTAAGTTCAAACTCAATAATTCTCTAATGACATAGAGTAAGCAAATAAGTAATTCTCTCAAGACGTTGATATTTTTCCTTTAACCCTTAGGGTAAGTATTTATACAGCACAGGGGTGAATTCAGGATTTTCGTGAGCGTGGGTGCTCCCTTCGAGATTGCATCGGGGATGTGGGCTTCAAGTAATGTTGACATAAAAATATTTCAAACTTGGAGAGGAAATCTTTGAGTAGTTCTTAGTGTAACGCTAAACTTGAGAATAATCCTCTAGTGAAGGGTTTAACACGAAATTTGTGATTATTAAGAGGGAAGTAGGTTTAAACACTATAACAATTAACACGTTATGTGTATGGTATTATTCAAAGATTTTGTTTAGTGCACGTTATTTAAAAATACATTATTTAAAAAAAATCTTTATTAATTATTGAAATAATAATAATAAAAATAATAAAAATAATAAAATAAATTTAAACCTAAACAATGTTTGTCCAACAAGGTAAGATGCACACGACTTAAATTTGGATGGTTTCATAAATGCCCATTTTCGCCCTTTTAATAATTAATGTGATTGTTATAAGTATTAATAATAATATCCGTATATTAATTATTTAATAATATTACCAATAACAGTTAAAAAATGAAATCTGGTTAGTGAGATAGCATATTGCGTGACAATAAAACTAGTAGTATTTTAAACATTGATTTAATTTTTTTATTACCCGCCTCGGTGGCGTAGTTGGCTAACGCGCTAGTCGTGTTGAGTTAGACCACTGAGGACGAGGAGATCGAGGTTAGAATCTCGGTTGGGTGAACTGGGGGTGGTTTTTCCTAAATGGTTCTCCACTCTCCCTCCACGCAAATGCGGGCTCACTTCCCTTAATTCAACCTTCCCAATTCCTAATCCATTCATGTAATTAGTACTTAAGCGTATAACCCGAACGGGTAGTAAGACGCGGTGCTAAATAATAATAATAATAATAATAATAATATAAACAAATTGTTTATTTCTTGAAGGGGGGCGTGCTCCCCCCACGCTACACTCCTGGATCCACCTCTGTTACAGCAAAGATTTATCTCTCTCATTTTAGACTCAATAGTCCATAATTACTTAATTTATTGGTAAAAATTTATAAAAGAGAAATTTAATAGCGATGCGAAAACAATAAGATATGCATCCCCTAATACATGTCAAATATTTTAACCGGAAGTCAAAATTTTAAAATGAAGGATTGACCCTTGGAGACCCAGTATAATATTTTTATTGGTCCAAATATACAAATGAAGACGTTAATTATTCAAAAATAAAGTTATAAAATCTATAACCGTTACAAAAAAATTGTTTGTAATTATAGCACGTGTTCGCGGGTTCGTTAGTATATATTATATTACGAATTTTGAGTCAATATCTACATTTTCAAACACAAGAGCAAGAAAGCCTGAGCAGAGTTCTGTACCATATATACATCAATTTCAGTCAAAATCGTTAAAGCCATTTTCGAAATTGTAATTTAAAAAAAGGATTCATCATCCTTAAGGCCTGGAGCACAGAGAATTTGTTTGTGGCCTAGGGTGAAAATGAAAAAAAAATCCGGAGGTATAAACTTGTAAAAATTAAATATCAAGTTTGAGCACATACATAGACAGACAGACAGAATTGTAAAATGTGGTTTTTAATCTTGTTTAGATTTTTTATTTCAATTTCGATTTTTTCACGATTACAATACTTTCTCTTTTGATGAGAAAGTAAAATTGAATGAGGGCATTTATCTCTACGGACATTTTTCCGTGTGCGCACTTTTAGTGTGGGCATTTTTCCGTGTGGGTTTCTTTCACTTGCGCTTTTTTCCTAGAATCTTAAGATCACATGACCCACGTATGAATATGTGAAAGTAGATTGAGGAACTTTTCTATCTGTCAAAACATGAGATCCTTGCTATGAAAACAGAATTATACATCAACGACTCCCTTTAGAACTAAACACCTTATATATTTTGTTCGATGGCTTTATTTATTTCTATTTAAAGTTACAGCTAGCTCATTTTCAGTGACGTTTGATGTCAAACCATCTGAGTTCTGAGGAGGAATAGTTAGAAACATAGTTTTAACTTTCCTCAATCAAATAGTCGAATGCTAAAAGGGTACACAATGTGTAATTAAAACAGGATTAAGGACTGTTTGAGGATTGTTTTAGTGGTTTTGAAGTGCCAGAAAGGCCGTTGTCAAAATAAATACTGCAGGGAGAGGATATATCTCTTAAAATACTTTAAGAACATACAGAGTGTGTTGGTCTAGAGCTTTATGAGATAATCTCCGGATTAAACTGAATTAATACCCAATAATTTGTTTATTGGTTCGTACTGTGCCTCTTACAACCCGATCAACCAATCCGCATATTTACATTACAGGATTAGGGTTGAGACAGATATACTCTTATAATAAATGTACTGGCAGAGTACCCGAAGATTAGGCATAAAGTTAGGAAAAAACCTCACTACACAATGCTGGCATTCTAACCTCCCCCTCCTCGTTTCTAGCACTATTCATTGTTATATAACATATTTGACAAGCTTGTTATTATTATTATTATTATTATTATTATTATTATTATTATTATTAGCACCGCGCCTTACTACCCGTTCGGGTTATACGCACTTACGCTAATGTGTAATGGTAGGGTGATTGTGAGATGAAATGGAGGACCTACAGTTTAACGTGGAATCCGAACCACGGTGGAGGCCTGGCATTCCCCACATTCACAAGATGTCTTGTCAGAGGTGAAGGAAGGGTTTGGTAATCAGATAAATCTGTGCCGGGACCGAGGATTGAACCCCGGCCGCCAGCACAGAAGTCTGACACCTTACCCCTAGACCGCCAGGTCACCGAAAAGCTGACAAGCTTGTTAAATCTTTCTTACTAAATCCTAATGGAATCGAAACGCCTTGTAACGCTCTGTAAATGTTTTATAAAACAATACAAGTATTCGTATTTACTCCCAACAATAACTGTGCTCTCAAAACTACAAACTATTGATCTAAAGGGCACAGCCATTATTCCAACAACAACTGCGCTCTCAGAACTACAAACTATTGATCTAAAGGTCACAACCATTATTACAACATACGCGTAAAATGGCCAAATAATTTAAAAGTGGAAGAAGTTATTAGATATTTTTAAAATCTTTAATGAAATTTAACACATGTTGCTATATTATTTTATACAATAAATTTATAATAGGCCTTTATACCAAATGGAACATATTAATCTCACATGATTTGATGTAGGACTATATTAATGTATTTTCAGTAAATTTAAAAGAACCAGATAATGTTTTCTTGCGTTCCTACTTTTAGCTAGCAGTCTTTCCTAACAAATGCGACTAGCGCTCCCCCGGCAGACTACGGGGCTTACTATAAGCTACCTACACACCTGAGTCACAGATAATATCGACAAACCGTCCGATACTTCTAAATTTAAACACGGTCTTAAAGGAGATTGTAACTGAGAATCATTTGTCATTACATGGCACCCCCCCTCCCCCACCCCCAATCAATAATCAAAGTCACGTATAACGCTGACGTCATCGATACGAGTTTTTGGTTTTATTGTTATTTAATTATACTAAATAGGGTGTGTCCGGCTTATTTTAAAGGTATTGTTTTTCTTAACCACCACACCCCCGCATTAAGAAAATAAAAAGAAATAGTTTTATCTCCTAAGGATTTTAATTTTCTATGAACTATTGACTCCCGAAACATTTTACATTGTTTAAATCCTTTTGGTGTTCGTCAATCGTCGTACTTTCTCCTCCCCGCTGATTGGTCCGATAGGAATCGCAACGGCCACGCATGCGTGAATGCCACCTAGTGGTCGCCGCTGGAAGCTATCAGCTCGGTCTACTGTTTTACTGGGGAGAGGAGAAAGAACGAAGATAATGTAATGTTAACACTCGCCTGGAAATAAATGAAGGAGCATTTTCCTATGCTCTACGTGTTCTTCGTATTTCGAGGGTGTCCAAATGATTGATGATGGTAAGTGGCTTATATATGTGTATGTGTGTTTTTATATAGGAATTTGAAGAATGATTAGGCGATTTTATGTAGGTTTAATAGCCGAGTGTATTTGTATGACCTTGAAGGTCGGTAGAATAATTGTAGCCCCAAAATCAAATAGCTGCTGTTCTTTGGCCCTGGGCATGGTAAAGCCACTTTGCCAAGGATGGAAATTAAAACTGAAATCTTCCAGCACTTGATTGGATAGTCGACTGGAACTGCAAACAGCGTGGATAAATATCCAAACATTAGTATAGAGAGATTTAGAATGTGCGAAAACACATTAAGGTGGGATTAAATTAGACGAAGGACATATGGAGTATTTTAGCAGTATTTATAACAAAAACTTCTCTTTTCTTTTGCCAAGAAAATTAAAATATTGTTCAAGTAGATATATTTAGTTTATTTTTCTACACCTAATGATCTAAACAAATTTTGAATATCCACCACTAAAATTGTGGCATTTGATGATACATTTTGTAAAATAAATATAATATGTTCTTGTTAAGTCTAGCTGTTAAAATGATCAATATTCAAGAATTGTTAATCTAACTACGTGCAACAAACTAAACTAAATGTACCTACTTTGGAGTATTTTATAAATCTCAGTCCAAAACATTTTTGTTAAAAAACTAGAAAAAGACTGACCTGAACGTTATTTTTCTTCTATCCTATTATAACAGTTATCAGTAAAGTTATCTAGCTACCAACATGTTGAATCCAAACCTAGGAGGTAGAGATCAAGTTCGAATACCGGCTTGATGCAACCATTTTTTCTAATTTTAATTGTATCTTGTTTATCTTTCTCCTATCTGGAACATTAGTATTCAACCCGAGATATGCGCAAACTTCTTTGGGGCGGCTTAAATCAAAAATATATAAATGATGACGTTATAAACTCTCAATAGCAAAGATACGCGGACATAAGCACATTCTATCTGGAAGTGACATTTCCTCTTTCTCACTTTCTATCCTTTGTGCGAGTCTTATCTGGGCGGATAGTTGGATATTTGTTATTTAATAGCTTGATTGTCCTTTTTTATAATCTAAAACTTATTATTAATACATTATTTTGGATGTAATTTATTTACTATGTAAATGATAGAACATGAATAGCTCGGTGTATGCACCAGCAACTTTGGGTGTACAAAGTCGAAGAGAAATTCAATCTGGAGGAAACGAACAAAAAAGGTTGGATACCACTGATCCAAACGAATGATGGAACATTTATTTGTAATTACCTTTTATCATTATGTTTCCTAGTTAGTTTCACTCTTAAGGTACGTCTCAATCAACTCTTCTTAAAATATTAATATTTCTGAATCAATGGTTGAATGGGAATTCATCACGCCTCATTAGACTGGTAGCTGGACAGTGAATAATGGGGGTACCAGAGTTTGAATCCTGGTCGGGTGCACTGAGGATGATTTTTTACTAAATGGGTTTCCACTCTCCCTCCAAGAAAATTGGGTTCTTTTCTTCTAAATTCAATTTGACTATTACCTATATGTGTGGATAGTCGTAATGGGGAGTAAAGTAATGCACAATAACAACAAACTATCGGAAACTGATGCTAAACTCACGTTTTGTTGCTTTTATCTGATACGGAAGGTCAGGGTTTGAATAACGACATGAGGCATTTTGGGGGATTCTCATATTTGATTTATGAATTTGGCTTTCCCATTCTCTCTCACCGCTAATGGATGTGACATTTCCTCAAATTACTCTCCTCATAAATATCCCTTAGATTACACAAACTATGTAGACACTTTAAAAATATAAAAAATTTAGTATATGGATTCTTAAGGCTATTCCCACGAATTAGTTAAAATTAGTTTGCTGTAGCAAAATTAGTATACTCTCTGAAAATTAGAACTAAGAGTCATAAAACATTGTTATTGATTTTAATAAAATTGTTCGTTGTTGCATGAACAATCTTGGTTTTAAATCAATACAATTTGCACTATTTGGACAATTGTGTGTGATTATAGCTTATAATATTGGTTAAATTATAGTTAATTTATTTAGAGCTAATACATCTTACATGTTATAAAAGGTTTATGATTGTATAGGTCTTTGTTATATTTGCTAGATATAGCCTATAACGAGATGTATCCAACACGATTAAGGAATTAAAATATGTGACATAAAAAGGTGTAACGATGTTCCAAACAAAGGATATGCAACACACTACAACCTAGTAATATGGAGGTTGTCTAACTCACCAAGGCTCACCAACTCTCACCAACTTTCGCCAAGTCCGACCGATGCCTCTCCCCGTCAAATGGGACACACGTACTCGCTGCAAGCATCCACTCTCCTGGCTTGGGCAAATACGACTGACCGAGGCGCAAGCTAAATCAGAACCTCAAACTCCAAAAGAAAATACTGTTGCCAACTTGACTTGGCAAACATCCGGCCCTAGAATGTTCCGGCTTAGCCTGGCAAGTACTGGTACCTCCGCGTTCAGACCGGAGCGCTGTTCTCGACCCTTCCTTTGTTCTATGTGCCTCCCCTTCTTCCCCCCCCTTTACTGAGAACTTGTTTGTATATAACAACCGCTGTAACTTCACAGTTTTACTCATTGTATCACTGGCTTTACCAGGTGAGGGCGCTTGATTGGAATAATATTAGTAAAATCTATCAAAATTCTCTTTGGATCTAAATATGGGAAGGGAATACTTTTCAAAATTACTGTTTGGCAATACTTTAATATATCATTAATGGGGACCTTTTATTTTGATCTGGCGTGGCTGGTCCACGATCAAATGTTGGTAACTTTCTGGGGAGATTTACTTTTTGCTTAGTTCTATTTATTTACGGTAGGCGCGCCCGAACCTGTTATCTGGTTCATCTATGTAACATTTAATATTGTCTAGGGTAATTTTTTGGGGATATGAGTTTATTTAGAATTAGATACATTTTGTATAGGATAGCTAATTTAGGTTATAGGCGCAACGGGAGATTGGGAAACTTGTTATACTTCTTCGAGCATTGTTATTGGTTTAGGCTATTTAGTAATTTAGGATAGGTCTCCAACGGTCATGGTTGGGACTTCAACATATGATATTTAAACTAACTAATTATAATATTTTTTATAGTAATGGGAGACTATGTTTTACGAGCTTTTTCTTGTTAAAGTTGATAAGGTTAGCGCGCGCTTGGGCGCCAAATTTAAATGTTCATTTCAAACTATCACTCTACGTTCTTGTAGGACAAGTAGTATATTGTATGTCATGACGGCTTAGTCTGCACCTTGACAGACTAAGCGAAGGCGGGTTAAGCCATTAATGTACTCATCATTCATTTTATCATTGTAATTTATCATAAATAAAAAATGTTCCTCTTGTGACCTCATGGTTATTATTTTTGGGGCCCGCTTCCTGACCTCTGTGTGAGCGTCACAAAGGGGTTTAATCCATGCACAGTTTAGTAACGAACATATTAGCTAATTTTGAATAAAACATTATTATTATGTATTCTGTTTTACGATAAATGTTACAAATATCAAGCTGATTCTAACTTAACAATCTGTTTCGTTCCTTTTCTGATTAAGTTATATTTCTCCTTACTACAATCTCAATGAATATTATTAAAAAAGATTCAAATAAATCAATGTTTGTTTCATAATAAATAGATTATTGGTAGGATAACTGGTGGTGCCTGAAAATAATACAAAACGCTCTCGAGTTAATAATTAATTGATACTCAAATCTCGGGAACGTCTAAACTTGTATAAAGTGCCGAGGTTGTAACAGAGAAACAAACAAAGGGTGTTCCACGTGATAGTTGAGCTTTAAATCTCTATTAGTATGTTACATTCGCTTATGTTACAGTATAAAAACTGTAGGTAGCTCTTATCAATGTTTGTTTGAGAGATTAATGGTTTTTTACAAAATAGTTCAGTAGCTTTACAACAACAACAACAAAAACAACAAAATATTTAGATATCTTAACTCTAAAATACGAGTTAAAAGCGTAACTTTGATCCCATTTTTAACACTAGCTAAATTCAAAATAGTTGTTAGGACCTGCACTTTTTGGCACGTGATCAAATATGTCAAGGCCGTATAATTTTGTGTGTTTGTGACAGATTATTTGATGTTTGAATCCTGGTTGGGTGTATTGGGGTGGTTTCTTGAAATCCCCCCCCCCTCTACCTCAATGCAAATGAAAGTACACTAACTCTAATAGTCTACCCTTATCTACCCTACCTCATTAGTGTAAATATGAGGATAGCCCAGATAAGACGGAATGACAGAAACCAAAATTGAACATTGTTCTAGAATATTTAAGTTTAACTCTAGACCTATTCTTTTTGAAAATGTTTCTTAGGAAATTTACTATTAGATAATAATGTTATATTAAAAATGCTGCTGTACTCAAATTCTTATAAATGTTGTGTGTGTGTGTGTGTGTGTGTGTGCCAATCGTGATAGAGAAATATTATTTATGAGAGTTATTTATATCAAAAACTAAAATACAAATTTTACACGATAAATTTAACTAAAGTTTAATATATGTATCTTAAAGAATTAAGATATTTACGAAAATATTTGTTATTTAATGTTGCCAACGATGTAATAATTGAGTAAACCACACCCACCTAAAATAAATGTCCCCAAGTTGCCACTTAAGTGTATTTTTAAAGCCAATCTAATGTTTTCTCTCAGTTTTCTAATGAGCCATAAATTAAACTCCTATCCGATCATTATTATTTTTTGTGAGGTCATGAGACATGACAAACCCCTATACTGCATTAGTGCATTAGTTTGAGCTAAGAAATATGTAATCTCTACTCTGAGAGGTAAACTGACTCAACTCCAAATCAGCAAGAACCGTTTGGGTGTAAAACCGTTTAAGGGCAGGGATTTGACCATTAGACAGTTTACAAACTTTCTAAAACTACTTTTATGTGGTCATAAGCTAATCCATATGTTTTGGAAATATATCTCTTTTAATAACAGTAAAATAAACATTATTACTTCTTACCTATCTTTGGCAAGGTTAGCCGTAGGTCACATAGTCTAAGGCGTCATTACCACCAAATAATGGTTTCTAGTGGTGTGATGGTAAAATTTAGAGTCCTTCTCAGAAACACTAAGGGTTGTTTTCCCAACATGTTATTTAAACATCACGTGGTTTTTCATCCCTCTTCAACTAAATGTTGGTGGACTTGGGCAAAAAATAGCTCTCCTTAAACTCATACCTGAGATTAAGCCAGATATATCCTTGTGTTAAAGGAGATAGAGTAAATATTCTCACATACTTTAATACACTTATTTGTTAACCAAACAATAAATATAATTTTACCATTAATATTATATTACTTAATCTTTAAATACACATAAATTAGTGTGAATTATTTTCTAAGTTAGTCTGTCCAAACATATTTTATTTCTATAGAGAAAAGTTGTTTCCCAACAAAATAATCAAATTGGAAATAAATAAAAGGGTTTTGAGTTCAAATTTAATATAAAGTTCCTTAAAAAACCATACTTTTTGCGGCCAAAATTAATACCACGTTATATTATTTTGAATAATATCTTAAAGGTACTCAAAATATCAAATAAAAATGAAATCTCATAATATGACTTATGTATAAATAAGTAAGTGTATATGCTTTAATTTTTCTATCTGTCTGAAAATTGGACCTCATTTTCAACCTTAAATTTCATTCATGTCTAACTGGAAAGTTCCAGGTGTTGTTAGGACGCTCTTCCTCCAAAGAAAGAGTTGTCAATTACCGGCTTAGTGGGGACAAACAGACAATATGAAGCTATAATTTATTTACTTGGAAAGTACAGTGACCGTGTCGAATATCCGGAAGAATTGGACGGTGATGTAGGGTACACCTGAACCTAGCCAGTCTGGAGGGTCACTGTCGACATGTTTATGTTCTGGTCCACAGGAACTGTTAAAAATAGGGATGCTGGAATGCACGTCTTGATCAAGGGTGAGCTTGAAGCTGATACAGAACTGCTGGGATACGTTTTTTTTGCTAGCTTTCTATGAATATATATAATATTATGTATACATTATAAAAGTTTATCATACACAACTTATTTAATATATAGAGTATATTATATTATTGACTATACCCAATATAAATTAAGTCCAGTTTTTATAATATATAGTATTAAATATTATTTATTTAATATATTCTTTATACATAAAGTTTATAATATGTAGTTTATCCACTCTAGGTGTGGTGGTTATTGACAGATAGGAAAACTTAGCAGATCTATTCTCATTTATTAATTCGCCAAACCATGAGATCTGCAAGGCCATATATTAATATTTGTCACTTTGGCAGACAAAAATTTCACTAAAAACCATTTGTTTTAATTGTATTATTCTTTTAACAGTTTTTATAACTTCTGCTAGCATTCAGTTAAGGCGAATTGACTATATTATCTTTTATATAACATCCATATTATATTATTTAGATAAAATATATTATACACATTGAGAATACTGTATAATATATATATCTTTTATATAACGTCCATATTATATTATTTAGATAAAATATATTATAAATATTGAGAATACTGTATAATATATATATATATATATATTATAGATGTAGTATACTACATGTAAGTTTCACCGCATTTTTCTATTCAGTTGTACTATTTTATCTTAATTATAGAGGTTGAGGTCGAAACAATTAGGTGATTTGTAGTTTGAAAAATAACACTTTCATTAAAAAGTAAATATTCACTATCTAAATAAAGTCAAACTACATTCTACACTTTTTCACATTTGAAGATAATTCCCCTCAGGTGAGTTCCACCGGACGTCAGACTAACCTCAACACGCTGTCCATCACTTTCCTTAATATAGCTCGTATAATTGCTTACATCACACCCTGTGGGTTGGTTGATAAGGATGGAGAAGATTGAAGTAATAAAAAATGTATCTTCATTTTTGTGGAGAGATAATAAAAAACAAATTCTGGAATACATATTATCAGTACACCTAGTTGTGATTCGAACCCTGCCCTGTCATTTGCAAACCAGACCTGATTAGATTGACGTTTGGTCCACCAAGTTTCCCTCAACACTCTCCCCTCCTCACCCCTGGTCAGTCAGTAGTGTAACTTTCCACGGAGATAGAATACTTTGGATTACATGTTCCCACTTTGACAGTGATGGTTAATTGACGGACAGGGGTTACATGTTGGCTGTGTTTTAGTGTTTATTAACTTGAAGGTGTGTGTTTTTTGATAATTTCAGCTGATTTATAAAGGAGGTCGTTTAATACTCCCAATATTAATAATCTTAGGTCTGTTGGTTTTATCTAAATTACATATTTATTTTATATAACATATTGATACATATATTATATAATAGTCCTTCTAAGATAATATTAAATAGCCTATATAATTATTATATTTGTTTTCAATATGGATATATCATTATCATCTAAATTATATATTTTTAAATGTCTCTAAACACTTCAAGGATTAGGATTAATTACACAAGCATTAGTACACGTACTATATAAAATAAAATACACTATATATATATTTATTTATATATTAATAGATGAATATTTTTATTTTTATGTTATCAAGTTTAAAAGTGATTTGGTAAAAAATTAGAAAGATAAACGCCCAAAAAATTCCAACTTTCCTCATTTATAGCTCATCATAGAAAAATAAATTTGAAAATTATGGTTAAATATAACCCAAAAAACAGACCCAAAGCTCTATTATGTTACACAAAAAACTCTTATTAATACTAAATAAATGTTCAAGGCGTTCATTAAATTGAAGTTATATCGTTATTATTTTTTTCAGACGGTGTTTTTGTGAGTTTCGTCTCAACTAAAAGGGAGTAGAACAACAATAAACAAGCGATTCGAGATGCTAGTTGTTTATTGACAAATATACGACATCACTTTTCACTCGTTAAAGGGACATCGAAGATTCATAAATAAGATTTTTTATTTATTTTTTTTACTTTGAAGTTAAACCAGTATTTGTTCATTTCAAATAAGATATTATAAATGTGATCAGGTTGCAACAAATTATATTTATATTACTACCAATTATTTAAATATGAGTAGACAGGTCCTAGGTTGAAATAACATTCTAAAAAGAGCATCTAAAGAACTAACAGAAAATATTGTGTGCACGGAGTTTTATAAATCACCAGCCAACGCTGTCCTGTCCATTCTAGTTTCGGAATATTGTGACTTTGCAATCAGTTTTTTGTTGTACGAAATATTAGATCTCATGCAAAATTAAAAGTTTCAATACTTAATTTTATCGGAAACTCTTAAGTTTAGTTTTTTCTCTTCATCACCATCATTCGTCGTATTTTTATTTTTTATCAAAAATGGTGGTTAAGTTCTTGTATATAAATAAAAATCTCACCCCAAGATTAGACTCGTATATATCAATTGTTAATACAATTGTCAATTTAATTCAATTTAATCTGACACGTCTCGGTGGCGTAGTTAGCTAACTCACTAGTTTCGTGCTGAGGTGTACTGCCGAGGATAGGGAGATCTAGGTTCATAACTCAGTCGGGTGAACTGGGAATGTGTTTTCCTAAATTATTTTCCACTCTCCCCTCATGCAAATGCGGATTTACTTCCTTAGAGGAATTAGTAAATAAGCGCCTATCCCGAACGGTTATTAAGATGTGGTGCTAACTTTGTTTACCCACTTAGAGGGCTGCATAGTCAAAGAGACGTAGATATATAAAGATGCTGGATTGTCCAAGACGGGCATAATTGGCGCATTCGAGAGTATTGAGATAATTTTTACTTTGTTGTTTCCAACTTTTTCTCTATGCGAATACGTTTACATTTACTTTAAATTATGGCCCATATGCAAGGACGATGCTGAGCACGGCCAGAGTACAGCCAGAGTACAGCCAGAGCACAGCCAGAGTATGAGCCTCGTGCTAGTACGATCTATGACGCAATATCTTGAGTGTCGCCAGAGCCAGGCTATACTCTGGCACCCACCTCGGTGGCGTAGTTGGCTAATGCGCTTGTCGTGTTGAGCTCGACCGCCGAGGACGGGGAGATCGAAGTTCGAATCTCGGTCGGGTGAACTGGGGGTGGTTTTTCCTAAATGGTTTTCCACTCTCCCTCCACGCAAATGCTGGTTCACTTCCTCTAATTCAACCTTATCAATTCCTAATCCATTAGGGTAATTAGTACTTAAAGCGTATAATCCGAACGGGTAGTAAGACGCGATGCTAATAATAATAATAATAATAATAATAATTATTATTATTATTATTATTATTATTATACTCTGGCCATGCTCAGCATCGTACTTACATACGGGTCTATATCTTTCTTATACTTACATCATCACTCTAATATATAACCCACATCAGTGGTTGAATGTTAAAAGCGTCACTTTCGCAATAAACTGGAATATTGATGATGGGGATCGGGGTTCAAATCCTGGTTGGGTGAACTGAGAGTGTTTTTTCTTAAAGGGTTTTCTACTTTACATCAGTTAAATGTAGATACAACTATCCTCAATTCAACCTTCCTCATCTCTAATATATTAGCGTAATTTGTTCGCATGTATATACGGGTATTAGGGTATCAGGTAGGTTCATGCCCATCTCGTGTACTAGGATATTTCTACCAGGATTTGTCCCATCTCGTGTACTGAACTATAAAGAAAGACTCGCTTGCGTTTTTTTAATCGCTCGCGACTTTTCCACTCCCTCTTCTCCTCTTCTAGAGTGAAGAGTTCATCTCTTGTGCACTAGAGTTGGTCCTCGTCACTGTCATCTTCAACCCCTCTTCCCTTCCTTCAATAAAGTCCACGGCTAACCTAACCTAACCTGACCTAACCTAACCTGACCTAACCTAACCTAACCTAACCTAACCTAGTTAATTTGGAAGTATGCGTTATGTAGATTGGTCCCGATTCAAAAAGGTTGGACAAGTCGCTAGCAATCCAAAATTGTACAAGATTATTTTTCTTGTTCAATACACGAGATGGGAGAAATTTAGGTAGACATTCCCGAGTGAGCGAGATAGGAGGTCAACATCTGGTAGATATACCCCAACCGAGTATTTTAGGGCAAGGTAGCTATTTTAATTGAGTCTATTATTGATACACTTAAGACATCAAAATATAAAGTGTAGGGCTGTGGAGGAGATCTTAAAGGAAATGAACCCTTATTTGATTGTATACAGAAATGATCAAATAAAATAGGATAAATCACACTCAGTTGACCAAGCTATTATTTGGTTCTCGAGAATCCCGTGAAAGTGCAATGAGACTTCACTCTCTTTGTAGAACTGTCCCAACTGCAGGTAGTTTACTGTGCTATTTGCTCCAATGGAGATGGTGGAAGAGTTGAATACTTTCATCAACTAGTCCTCTACAATACATAGAGTTTACACACACACACACACGGAGACATATTACACACTCATTGTTGACCTAACAGACAACACGAATATTGCAGTTGACCTTGACCCCGGGATAATGGGATTCAATCCTCAACAGACTCCACTGATTCCCCTCTCCCCGCCCTTCATCTATCCATCCGAGCGATACACACTTTCAACTGCACTAATACACGGTCTGGTGGCCGCAAGGTCTAGGGCATCACTCTCGCAATAGACTAGACTGCCGATGACAGGCAGTTTGGGGTTGAAATCCCGGTCGGGCGTAGTGATGTTTTTTCCTAAATTGTTTTCCACTTTCCCTCCACGCCAATGTGGGTACAATTCTTCTCAATCCAACATTCCTTATCCTTAACATATTAATGTAGTAAATAAATGTATTTGCATATAACCTTAGATGATAAAGGAAACTACACTATTGGGGTAGAAATGATATCTTAGAGTAAATGTGGCTGCATTTGCTTGGAGGGAGATCGGGAAAAAACCTGAGAAAACACACACCTAGTTCACCCGGCCTGAAATCAACCCCTACTCTCCCTGCTACCGTAAAACTAGAATATAAGAGCTTGGTGTTTAGTCCGCCTGTCCACCGATGCGGGTGAGTTAGTATACAACTCCATCTGAAGACATTGCTCACAGTATATTTATATTAAAGTTAATATAAACTTCCTTGATGTCTTAGCTTTGACCGATTCCATCAGTTTTACAGCGTGTGAAATAAGTTATGACCCTTATCATTGGGCCTTGTACAACGTGGTACGTTTTCACTGGAAATTTTAATTACCATCTGGTATCATGTTGTAATTTATTCAAATATGATATTAATAACTGATACTCCTTTAGAGTAGACTGTATTGTGACTCGAAAGAACAAGCTACTCCTTAATAAAGACGGACAGCTCTAGAATATCGTTTAATTACATCTAAATATAACAGGATGTAATATCGGCCGAGATATCATACTTTAATACTACAGCGTGTTGTGTGTTAGGAAGTTCTTTGTGCTCTGTACGGTCTGATATTAGCAAAATGGTGCCTATTTGGTCAATAGTAGAAAAAAGGTTCTTGAGGGACTGGCCTTGGCAAGGAAAGTAAACATTAAAGTACATATATAAGCTGACATTTTGCACAGAGGTTCCCTTTATGATGTAGACAAGGAATAAGGCCAGATTTTTGAAATTCCCACGTCTTGGGAATAAAGAGGATTTATAAAATTCTCATGCCACAGGGGGTCGCGGGCAACGCCGTGCGGGACTGATAGTATATATATATATATATATATATATAGGCCATATATACTCGTATATATATTATATTTATATATGACCAAATACGTATACACACATACACACATATACATATTCACGATTATTTAGGATACTGTTATTTTTAACATTGATTGTCTTTGGAATTGAATAATTTTAATTTGTAACTTTTTTTACATATGGTTATAAGTTATTTCAACAGCATACCTTTATTAAGAATATTTATTTGATGCCTCATTGTTTTAATACCCTAAGTCACTTTATATGAGGGCGAGAGGTGCAGTATATTCAGATTTATAATATTATTTATCATTAAAGTTGTTTATGTTGAATTATAGATATGTATATATATATACACACACATCCCTATAGCTCCAAATGTATATAACACCGTATATATATGCACGGCTCTATAACCCTCAATGTAAATGATGTTAACCTAATAACTAATAAGAAAGATACATAATGATACATAATGATATCCCTTATAGGTGACTTAAGATAGGGCGATACCCACTAATGATACCACAGATAGTCTATTCACCATAGGAGCTGTTGTAACTTACAGCTAGCAAAACTACCAGATCTACTTTATGTATCCATCCGCCAAACCATTTGATCTTATATTTTACAAGACCGTTTATGGTTTTGTTATCACTTTGGGCAGTCAAAACTTTCACAACATTTTTTTTTTTTATAATTATGTTTTTACCTTTAACCATTTTTAAATCTTCTGTTATCTGTCGGTTACCACCACTCCTATGTTGAATGGATTTGTATATTCTTATTTAACTATTGATCTAATCTATAGCCATATTATAGCCCAAATTAATCAAATTTTAAAATAATTAAATCCTTCAAAATTAGTTAATGTTAAAATAACTGTAAATACTCGTGTATTACACCCCATAGAATAATTAATAAAGACCAATGTCACCTAAAAGCATTTAAGTAGAATGTTTAAGATTTAGTAATAATGAAAGTATTTACTAATATTACTAATAATATTGTTGGTACAATTCACTAAACCAAGTTAACTACTATTCTAATTGCATCTAATATATTTAATGAAGTAGGTAAAGCTTTATTATAAGAACATAATAAAAACTGACAAAGCTATTCTTTTACCTGGGTTCAATCCTCGGTTCCGGCACATATTTATCTGATTGCCAAACCCTTCTTTCACCTCTGACAAGACGTGTTTTAATCACAACTTGTCAATGCGTGGAATACCAGGCCTCCACCGTGGTTCGGATCTCACGTTAAACTCTAGGTCCTCAATTTCATCTCAAAATCACCACACCACTATACATCAGCACGAGTGTGAATTATTCCAACAGGTAGTAAGACGCAGTGCTAATATTATTATTATTATTAATATTCTACATATTCAAGTTTCGGAAGTCAGTCAATCCCCCATTCGACTTGAACTGCTAGTTATTTGTTTATTGAAGAATTGGTTTAGTAATAACTAAAAGCACAGCACTTGTCTATTAAGTGCTGCAAAAAGGTTGTAATTACAAATTAAATCGTACCAACTTACCAAAGACAGGAAATGGATGTTAGAAATATATTTTGTCAGTCTAAATTCTAGGATTAAATATAGTATAGATAAAAGATATGTAAAACAGGGTCATAGGCAGGGAGATTAGGTGGGGGGTTGGGTTACAAAAATTTCTCTACTCCTCACCAAAAATACTATTTATAATCTATTTTGTATTATTCCTAAATGCATAGAATAAACACTTATTGGAATCTTGTATAACCTATAGGCCTAGGTAACCCCTTTAATTCATAGCACCGGCAACCTAGATTAGATTTTATAAACATAAAAAATAAATATCCTGATTTTTTATCATAAATCAAATTTTATTTGTAAAAGTGACACCACTAATATTACGATGGTTTTAGATTCAAGATATCTGCATTTGTGACGTACGCAGACAAAGTGTCAAGCTCATCCAGTCTGGATTGTCGGTGACAGTATAGGTCAAGGTTCGAATTTTATATAGGTGTATTAAGAATACAATTAATCACCTAAATGCATTCCCACTTCCCCTCCATAGAAACATTGGTACATTTCCAATAAGGTGGACCTTTATGATCCTTACTATACGATGCGTTCTAAGACAGTGTGGTCCAACAGGTGGCCCGCGGGCCGAATGGGGCCCTCATACTATCCTGGAGGAAACTAAAAGATGTGTAAAGATGTGAAAATAATCAAACAATACATATATTTAGAAAGGTCATTATTGCATTTTAGTATGGATTTATTTTATTAATAAAAATGTATAGTTACATATTTATTAATAATAAATATTTAAGTTCACAAAACAATTTAGAATTTTAAATTATAATGCTAATTGTTTTGAGAACTTTGTGTGCGTGCATATTCCATAGTACGTTTTTTGGGATTAATCCTAAACTTATTTTTTTAATTTGAAAGATTCTACCAACTAAAAGTACAATTCTTATGTAAGTAATGAAAGTAATTGGTTATTAAGTTTTTGACCTTGGTGGTCTTTGGGTGTAGGGCTCGTTGCAGGAACTGATGTTCATGGGTTCAAATCCAGCCGGAGTTGAGGTATTTTTCTTGAGCGATAAAAACCTTAGTACAAGTTCATTCGGAAAGTAAGTAAAGCCGTCGGTCTCATGTCAAATATGGCCTGTAAAAGAACCCTGGAATATATGTGTGAAAATCTTAACCGGCAAATTGGTAGGCTATTTGGTTCTCGCTCGTAGAAAGTTATCCTGTGATTATTTAATCAGTCGGTACAGAAAGTGAACGTTAAATACCTCAAATAAATTGACTAAGGGTTGATTTAGGACCTTTATTAAGTTGATGGGATCATTAAATATATCTTCAGCCCACGGTGTTAATTGATAATCTAATTTACCTCTTGGGATGAAAATCTTTGGACCTCCCTGTTCTAAGATATTGAAAACTATAGTTCAGCATAAAGTTAAAAGTTATTGACTCATATGTTTTTTTAATTGGCGAGATTGTCACATGTGTGCATTATTGTTTGCACTATTTACGTATTCTACAATGGGATGGTTCCAACATCATATCTCAGTAGGTAGTTTGTCTACCTACTGAGTTGAGGGTCCCAGGTTTGATTCTTGGCACGACTAAAAACAAAATACATTGTCGAAATGTGGATTTCCCCTTTCAAAATGATGATTTTTAGCACGGGAGCTGGATGTCGTGTCTGTGCTTGGTTTATGGTAGTTTGTAAGTTGTGTGCTGATATAATTAGTCGGTAAATAAACTGCACGTTAAATACCTCAAATAAAAAAATAAAACTATGGGATAAACCTTATTCATGGACTTTGTAATAAAAAACAGCGCAACGTTTGTTCTGGCCCGGGGGTATATATTTAGACCTACAAATTATACTTTTACGTCACATGAAATAAAACCATTAAAACCATTAATGGTGAATAAAGCATTCAAAGTATCAAAGTAGTAATAATAATAAAACTCATATTTAGTGATATTCTTATTGTTGAGAGATAGAAGAAGATTATAGAAGAGAGGGTAAAACTTATATGGGGTGGGCATAACGTTACCATGTTTCAACCGTACATTAATTTTTTAACGTAAAACTTTAGATCTAAACTTCAGCGAAGACCACCAACCACGCAGTTTTACGATTGTAGCATGCATGCGCTATTTACATAATGCAGACATCAGGCAAAAGATAATTTTTATTACTGTTGGTCGTAAAATAGAAGCATAGATATGTGGTTTTGTAGTGTATTAAGCCAATTTACTCATTTTTACAAACTATTCGTAACGGTACGTAGTTTTCTTTCGTTCACACAAACACGCTCTTCATCCAGATTGGATCTACGTTTAAATTTTATTTTTATTATTTTAAAAATGTATGCTGGTAAAATATCAATGATACAGTATTAATCCAATACTGAAAAAATTGAGATCTACGATACATTATTGAGCTAATCTCAAACTAAATTACAGATGATGTTAGAACAAATCTGAGTCATAAAGTTATGAGATTGTTTTAAAATCTTCAATAGTTTTTATCATTTATCCGGTAACTTTGTTTTAAAACGATGTATATACATTTATTGATTAAATAAAATTGGTAAAAAGACTTGTTTGAAATTAAGAATATTACTTTTCTTTACTTTTGTATTGTGACTGTAAATCCCATTAATTATACTTATATTTTGAAATAGTTTTATTTTAGTCCCGCATCTTACTACCCGTTAGAATTATACGCTTATGCACTAATTACACTGATGTGATAGGATTTATTAAGATTTAATTTAGAGAAAGTGTACCCACATTTGCGCGGTGGAAGTGTGGAAAACCTAAGAAAGACTACCCTCTGTACACTAGAATGGGATAGAACCACAATATCCTTATGTGATTTATAATATGGTTTTTACGAATGCTTTTCAGGTGACGTTATCCTAAAAACCACCCTATATTAATCCGTTAATAATATTTTTTGTGCCTATGACCTGTCTATTACTATTCAATTGAAGTATCCACACATATACACTAAGAAGGAGATAGGGACGTTGGAATTTAAATGATATGTACCAGCATTAACGGCACAAGAGGATGAGATACAATATATTAAATAAACCCTCCCAGTACAACCAAACATATGCGCCATTTGAAACTTTATTCGATATTTGTCTAGACATTGCTTTGGCTGCAGGGATCGATATTTATACTATAAATACACGCGAATAAAATAATACTTTACTGTGCAACATTTGTCTATAACTTGGGTTTCATGAACATGCATGTTTTCCATTTGGTTTTTAAAATTATTTCTTTTGACACCAGGGCTCCAAACAGCTTAATTTAAGAAGAATGGATATCAAAGGTAGTCCGGCAAGTGGTATTCATACATTTTGTCGTGTTCTCCAATCTAATTCTGCCAAGGAAAGACCTGATGGTGACTAGCCCTTGTTTAAAGAAACGGAAGACAAAACTGTACTCATGGAAGAACCAAGGAGTCATCAGCAGGTACTAGCTGAACTACATTCTTGTCGAACAGCAATTCAAGAATGGGGTGAAAGAAGTGAAGACATTGCCAGATGCCGACAGCAACCTACTGGTGACGTACACTGAAACAAGTCTGAAGAGGATCAGGATGATGAGCAAAAGATAATTAAGGTGGGACTTAGACAAATTAAGAACCAAGAGTGACATTGTGATAATTTAAATTGGACAAAAGTTAGTGAGATGACATAAGTGAGTATAAGTGCGGAAGGGGAGGGGTATAGTAATGAGAATATATTTTATGGTTCTAAATGACAATGTTGGAAAATTGAAGAGAATTGCATGTATACCCTATGTAACAACAGAAATGCTTCAGAAAATGGAAGAAAGAAGGAAATGGAATAAACTCAACAACGTAGAATATACGAGATAGACAACGAGTAAAGTAGAGGAACAGACAAAGCTAGGAAATTATATATAGAGAAGACATGCAATGAGCTTATCGAACTGCAAATAAAACGAAGTTATGTCCTCATGCGACAAATAACAAAGGAACTGGGAAGGAATTAAAACAAAGTGGTGCGAACAACAAGAATTAAAAAAAAAAGTTTGATAGTGACTGGTCATAAAAAGTTTCTCGTGATTTGGGAAAGATATATAGAAAAACTGTAGGACAATTAAAATCTACCAAGGAACCTAGAGATTGAAGTAGAAGATGAGGTAGAGGAATACAAAAACTGGGAACTGGGAAACAAAGGATTAATGGCTCCGAAAAAACTTGTAAATATAATCTATGAAACAGGAGAATGGCCCAAGGACTTTATGTAGCTAGCAATGGTGGCTCTAAAGAAGAAGAAACAAGCCAAGAGATGCGGTGACCCCATAATAATCAACCTTCTCTCTCATGTGGGGAAGATCGTGTCACGAATACTCAACCGGTGACTGGAACAGAAAGCAGAACGTGTGGTAAGAGAAGACCAATCTGGATTCAGAAAAAGAAATGGAGCAAGAGATTTCATTGGGATGCTAACAATAATTTCAGAGAGAGTGTTGAAAGTAAAGGAAGAAGCCTAAATTGGTTTAAATGACCTGCAAAAGGGCATTCGGGTGAAATGGGAGAAAATGATGGGCTTAATCAAGAAGATTGGCATCAACTGGGCTAATTGCAAGCCTGTGCCTAGGACAGCGTGTAAAGGTGGGGCTGTATGTTGGAGAGACCAACAGCGTGTATATAACAAGAGGAGTAAAAGAGGGATGCTGTTTGTCACCCAGTCGGCTCAACTTGTATTGGGAGTGGTTGGTCAGGGAAGCCTTAGAGAGATGTGTCAATTTCAGAATAGAAGTAAGCATCATTACCACACAAAAATATGCAGATTATCTAGCATTGCTTTCCAAAAATAAATAAGCATTTCAGGAAATAGTCTACTAGTTGGTGGAAGAGGAACCAGATATGGCATGGAGATCAACATAGAGAAGTCAAAATTGATGTTGATTTTAAAACAATGAAGAGCCGCTTAAAAGAAAATGGGAGACTAGGAGTTGTAAAACATAGTCCCTGGGAAGGCTACTGACAAGGAAGTTGAGTAGAGAACTGAGTAAAAACTGATAAAACGATAGATTTGGAGCATCATGATGTATGGAGTAGAAACTTGGACTCTTAGGAAGATGGAAAATAAATACTTGGATAGCTTTGAAATGTGGTGTCAGATGTGACTTTAAAAGATCAGGTGGACATACGGGGTGACAAATGAAGAAGTGATAAGAAGTTTGGGTAAAAAGAGAACCATTTTGGATATAATTCTTCGTTGCAAAGCAAACTGGATAGTACACATAACTAGAATAAGTGTATTCTGCATGAACTCATATTGGTAAAGGTTGAGGGAAATTAAAGCTTAGGGAGAAAGAGGACTCAAATATTGTATGATTTGAAGTAATGTAGAGAACTCTGAGACCTTTAGGGAAGACAGAAGACAGGGCGCATTGGTGGTCTAATTTTACTGTCAAGAGGAATAGACCCTTCGTAAGACAGAACACCTCATTATAAAACAACCCTCAGATATATATTTTCTTTAATTTTGTACCTCCTAAGCTGGTGTTGCATTATGCAGTTTATACGTATTCTATAATATGACTCTGGGAGATAGCAAAAAAAAGAGAGAAAAATGGACTCCCATATTACACGTCTTTACGTCCGTGTCTCCCGTGGTAGCCCTAACTTTTAACTTGATTAATATGTGTCTATATACATAATGTGTATATAAATATATACATTATAATATATTTATTATACATAATTAATATTTAATGTATAAATTATAATATATGTTATATATAATATACTTGTTATATTTAAATACATTTTCATAATAAACATNCAGGGAGGCTCTTTGCAAAACATTGTGTATTTTCTTTTATTATATTATTATGCCCGTGCGAAGCCGGGTTGGGCTGCTAGTTATATATAAAATAAATAGTTTATAATGTATATATTAAATATGTAATATTATTATATATTGTATATATATTATATATATTTCATACTAGCTTTGGAAGGACGCTTCGCTTGCGTTAATTATAGTTTTAAAAATATTTTAAATATAATAATAAACGTTCTAATTCCAGAGGGTTTAGTTTCCAGCACAGAGAAGAAATTACGCCACGTATTTGGTAGATGTTACTATGATGAAGGTTTTGAAGTTGATAAAAGTTATCTTCAAAATCATTAAACTCAATATAGTGTAATCATTTTTGTTGGGAGATTAGACACACAGAATATTTGTATAAATTAAAGAAAAGAAAATAGTATATTTTAGAAAATGCTTTCTTGTAACGACTTCAGTGCCTTTATCATCAGGGGCGATCTATTTTAGGTTGCTGTTATAATTATCACGAGAACACGTCACATATATTTGTTCATATGAGAAACCATTTCCACAGAGATCAACGCCTCCCAACTTCAGTGTTTGTCCTTGTGCTGTGCTGTGTTTATGGTCATTGCATAGCAAACCTTAGTAGGAAACTGCACTTATTTAAACTAGAAGGGCAAGTTTTTTGGAATCATGGATATTCTTGGTTTCAAGATCCATTTCCCATAGTGAAAACTGTCATTACAGTCGCCTCTTTGACACAGTTTTGCAGATTGTTTAATATTTAACTGTAAACTAGTAATATTTCACAGTTTAGTTTGGTTCACTTTTATCGGCAAAATATGGGTGCTCAAATTTTAATTATTTAAGAGCGTGGATGGGTAGACCAATTGGGCTAAGGGAACTATACAACTATACAGGTTTGTTCATATGGGCATATAAATGCGGGATGGTCTTTGAACTGGTCTTTATTACAGCTGTTAATTTTGTAAGCTGATTTAGTTTTTGAGCAGGGATGGCTTGCTACTATATTCATGAAAAAGGTTTGTTTTGCACAAGAAGTATATCGAGATAAATAATATGGACTAATTCCCGAATATCCTTGACAATAATGCATATCTGAGAATTATTCAAGGACACCTTGCCTTTATTCTCTGTGAATACTCCATTGCTGAGTTTCAGTAATATATCGAAAACAAGTCTAGTTTTTGTAATCGTATAGGTGGCTGCACATGTTGGTTGACAGATAAAGTTCCACAGTGTCTGGACACTGTCCCTCCTCCAGCTATGTAGCGGCTCTAGGCGATGAAGCCACTGCAGAGGTAGAACATCTCTCAATCCTGAGCTTAGCCAACAATAAATTAATTATAAAATTATTGTCTAAACCTTCGTGTGCATCTAAAACTAACATTTTCCCAATTGGATCTCGCACACTCTATAATACATTTATGTATACAATGAGTTGTTCTGTGTTCAATAGAGTCTTGTTTATATCCAAAGTTTATAATGAAAAATGGCCGATGCTTTGTCATATTTCTCAAATAGTCTTAATTGAATACAAATCCATTAAATGTGTCGTGTTTGGGAAGACCCAAGTCCTTCACGCTCTTTTCCTGGAGATAGCTTACAATTTGGTTGAGTTCACTCAAGCCACAGTAAAATATGTTCATATAATACCAAACTATCTACCGATTGAGCTATTATTAATATATTTTACCTGTGGGCGAGAGGTTAATTCACGTGAAATATAATAATATGAAGAACAAATGTCTAGGTCAGGAAGAGGAGGCACACAAAGCGGCCTTTGCTGAGCTACTGATCCATTGTTAGTCAATCTCTAAGATTACCAGTTCTTTGCAAACTAATTGGTAGTATGCATCGGCTACTTCGTAAACTTTACGTAGGTTTTCCTTTGAAGTTGTACATTTGATTACCTATAGCTGCATTGCCACATAGTAAAACACTGTGTTATTCGGGTCTACAGTATATACCAGGCTGAGGGCATCAACCTTCAATATCCGGGGGGCTTCCCCAAGTGAAGCACTTGTTTTCAGCACTGGAATTTCTTAGCTTTATATGAATTTTATGAAGCAACCTCATTGTAAGTAAGCGTCTTCGCAAATATATTTTAATAGCACAATTTGAAGAATATTGTTAATGGTTTACTCTATGGACTGTTAGTGATATCTGTGACATTACTTGTTGCAAAATATACTCATTGTTCATCCTAAAGATGGACAGCTAAATGCATAACACCGCGAATAATCCTAGCTGAAATTGTTCTCCTTCATTGTTCAAGTTAATAAAGTATGCCCCTGTATATCAGTTCTTATTAATCTCCTTATAATATACATACTTAATGCATATTATTTACCTACACAGCTCTCTCTACTTTAATATGGGAATTGAATACTATCAAGAGACCAGAGTTTTGTTGGAACACCCTTGTATTCTCCATGTGTCTATCTCCAACACTCCAGAACGTATCGTGGCCGAGCACCTTTCAGAGTCAGGATGCCGTCTATGGTATTTGGAGTATCCGTCATTCACGTTGATGTAGCTCTAGGCAATCTCTTTTGATAATTTCGGCTACATACATGGAGATGATCGATTCAAAAGTCCATATGATATGTTTACCATATGTTTATATACACGTGCATGCAGCTATGAGTCGATGTTTGAATCCGAAATACCAGAATTTATTACCGAATCTATATAGTGGGTATTATTTTTTTCCTGAAGACATAACATTAGTTGCACGTGTGGCAGTCTTTCATTTGCCACTTCACACGCCACAGTGTACAAAAACACCTTTATGGGGACATTCAAGATATTATAAAAACTACCACATTAAAATATATTCAATAGTTTTCTAGTAATAAGCGAAAATATAGGTACAGAAATGATCTTAGGACCTGTGGATTCAAAACAACCAACTAAAATATGATTTCTCTTTGGATCTGGTACTGAAATCTCGTATATTAGCTTCTGATATCTCTTTAATATTTACATATATAATGTTTAACTTTATTAAACTTACAATTCTATTAATATCTATAAAATATTTTCACAATACATCAGGCCTGAAGATGATGTAACATATTTACGACCGAAACATGTCGTCATAGAAGACTGAAGATCAAATAAGGAGAAGGAAATAAAAGAAAATAAAGAATATTTAATTTTATATTGTATATATTAAAATATTGTAACGTCCCTACCCTATATTTGACAAAATTGCGTAGGTCACTGGTTTTATTTGGGTGCCTGGTAGCCAACCCTACTACAACACTACCGGGGCACTGTAGGTGCTTACATGGTTGGGATGGACCCCGAGCGGTAGGGGTTGGGATGGGTGGTTCGTGAGGAATGGGACTAGCACGTTAGTCATATAAGATTCATTTATTAATCTAGTCAGATACTAAACTACTACATAGGTAACCGGTTAGATCTCCCGTGACGAGGGAGTAGGCATAATAACGGTCTCGCAACCTTTCTATAGACCCGCGATCAACCCTCCGGTGGGGTGAACCACCAGATCACATTTTATATCGTCATTTCATCAGACGTGCTAGATATCGCCACACATGTACTCAGCATGGCTTCCAACATTCAACAACCATGTGTTATTCTCACGCACAAACTGCTGATCTCGAGTTTCACCAGCCAGGAAGGTCCATCGGTCGCGCCGTGCTCGCTCGTCAACAGGATGCAAGCATACTCCATTCACGGTAGGAATTACTCTCTGGAAGATCTTTTTTCCTACCAATACCCTACTATATAATAGATTTATGGTAGGAAAATAGGCCTTTCATAAAACAATTCCTACGGTGAACGGACTTTATGAGCTATATGCTATTCTCAGCAGGATGGCAACCCAACACTCTTGACTTCCAAGGAAATGTACAATAGTGGGTTAACCTCCTGCCAGAATAAACCTTAGAATAATTGTGCTCTTACAATACAATAAAATTGATGTTTTCCCCTACGTTATAGCCTATATTAAATCACGTGATAGAAGGTTGTTTTCACCTTTTAAATGTGGAATTATTTATTTATATCTTACTTGATTGCCAAATCGATAGATATTGCTGAATACATTCCAAAGAGAAACTATATGTTGTGTTGTACTCACATTAGTAGGCAAATCGCACGTCTTAGACAAATAAAATGTACACATAAAACATCCTTATATGATTTGTTCTTACATTTACATATATACATATTCAGAAATATATACTAATTCTAACACTAAAATGGAGCACAACCCCCAGATAAGATAAAGAAATATTAAAATTAAACCTTGTGTTTGTAATAAATATACTAATGCTTTAGAGAGGGGAAACGTTATATTTTGAGGAAGTGTACCCGCATTTGAGTGGAGTAAAGGTGTAAAACCTTTCAGGGAAACCCTCTCTCAGTACACCCGACCGGGATTCTAACCCTGATCTCCTTGTCTTCAGCAGTCAAACCTCTTGCGAGAGTTACGTTAAGTACCATGAGGCCACCTAAGTGAGTTTTGAAAATAATCACTAAAACGTTATTTTGGGTTTAAGATACAACAATATCTCCCTATGAGGTTTAAGATAATAGTATTTAGGTTTTGTAGTTTTAAAAGGATTCATGAATTTAGCTCGTTTTTAAGGACGTCTCACTTGAAATCACACGGTCCCACGACCAGAGTAAATAGTTACCAACACAGATAAAGGTTTATATAAAAAAAAAGTAGTTTTTAATAAACATAAAATTTTAAGTTGATTGAGGATGGCTTTAGGAGATTTGAAGCTTCCTAATTGCCATTTCCCATAATAAATGCTACAGTGTGTAGATATTTCTCTTCAATTAAGCGGTGCCTTTAAACGATTAATGATATTAAACCAGGGTCCATTAGACCGCTTGTCGGTCTCCATTACCACTCAGTCATAGAGAGACGCCGCCCAGGTTTGGGTTCGTCACAATTAAGCCAGTGTATGAATCCACGTCACAGCCATAATCCGTACAGTCTAACTTATCTAGCAGCGAGGAAAATCACTAGATTTACTTTCAAGTATTCATACGTCAACCATATTGTTTTCAGATTTCACTCTTAAGGGGTCTGGAATACCCTATCCTGCCCATGCTAAATTGTTAAAATCTAAGGAACATTTTCTCATCCCCTATTAAAGATTTTTATTTATGTAATGATACATTATACATATTTTATCAAAAGGATATTTTTCAATTTTTTTCCACACTTCTTGTAAAAATATGTTTTTCTCATTATTTTTGGTCCTCTTTCTATTTTTTTAGAGCTCTCGTTAAAATGTGTAATTTGTTTATGAGAATATATATGATAAAAATCATCTAATTTCGACTAATATAAACTGAGAGAATGTTCCTTATGTTGTGAGAATGTAGTTTTGAGATAATCATGTTTGAATAAAAATAGAACTTGGAAACCTGAACTTGGGAACTCTAGTAGCTACATTACTATTATTAGCACCGCGTCTTACTACCCGTTCGGGTTATACGCACTTACGCTAATGTGTAATGGTAGGGTGATTGTGAGATGAAATGGAGGACCTACAGTTTAACGTGGAATCCGAACCACGGTGGAGGCCTGGCATTCCCCACATTCACAAGATGTCTTGTCAGAGGTGAAGGAAGGGTTTGGTAATCAGATAAATCTGTGCCGGGACCGGGGATAGAACCCCGGACCCTAGCGCAGAAGTCTGACACCTTACCCCTAGAACACCAGGTCACCTAGTAATTGCATTAATTAAATCATAAAGAATTACACTTTACTAGCGCTTGCCTTCTCCATATACTGGGTCATCTGCTCTTACTACAATTTTCTTTTTGCACTTCTTGACTGTCTTGACTTTCAGTCAAACTCGGATATCGCTGACACTAGAGCTACATTGTTTGATTGTTGAAGAACCACTATTTTATTTGTCCTATATTCTTTCTTTTTTTGAACACTTTGCCCTAAAACCTAGATATTATTAGACACTACTAATAATGAACACATAAAATATAAGCTATATTCTTTAAAATATCTGAACAATTAAAATAAACAGCACCTGTTACTAAATCAAACAACAAAATCTTATGTATATTTTATCAACAATGATTGACAACTGTGAAACTTTAAATTACAATAATAACTAGTTCCATAAAACAACAAATGATGCGCTAATAATAAATTATATTCTAGTACTTCCATGCCAAGTATATGGTAGTGTTTAACTAAATAAATGGCAAATAATTAAATTAGATCGAAAAAAACCACGCGTTTATAAAGGTTATTAAAAACAATCAATGGTATTATATTTTTTATAATATACCATTTTATTTAATGAGCTAAAAAAACAAAAATATTTTTGGGGGGCTTATTGCTTTCCGTGTCTCCTTTAGATATTATCAATATCTATAAAATAAAAATAAAAACACAGTAAAATGTTATGAATGCTGTCCGAAAACAGTTATGTTTCTATTTTGTAGAAGTGCCGTTCGCCGTAAATTGGACTGTACGTTTCACATCATCATTATGGGTGTGCCCGTGACGATGGAGTGATCACTAGCGAAATGCGTCTGTTATGTTGTTGTAGGATTTTATTTTTATTTTCCACGGGTGCTGAAACCTCACCGGGATTACAGAGTGCGAATGAGCAGAGGTCAACAGTTCAGCCAACACGTAACACACGTGATATGTGAAGCAAGCAGTATGTGTGCGCTTGTATGTGAAGAAAAATATACATGCTATTCCATCATTTCAATTATCTCGACTTATTTATGGGTGAAACAGAACGGTTACCTTGTTTCGGGAACTAGGATCGCCATTACAGCTTGTAACATTCCTTGCTCTTTCTTTTCTCTTTTCGAATGTAATTTCGATTTGGCTTACAACAAATATTTTTAACGTGAACTGTCTTATTGCCCGTCCAGGCTATCCACATTTTTACACTTATGGAGTAAGTAATAAGAATATAATTTAGATAAACTGTACCTACATTTGTGTGAAGAGAAAAAATTTCAATTTTGTTTACAAAATTATAATTTCAATATTACCAGCCAGGACACGAATCCTTATCTCCCAGTATCTGTCAAAGCAAACAAGAAAGGAATGACACCTTTGTCAATGTGACCACTGGTTCTGATTGTTTTAACTTGTGGTCTATAAAGATATTTGTTCTCTTATCATTTCACAATTAAATAGGAAGCTAAGACAACAAATTTCGGACAATTTTAATTTAACTCCTAATATGTATCAACAATGTTATTCCTTTGTGGAGTTTCTGTCAAAGGCTAAGTTCAGGTGTAGCAGTTATCATTCCAACCAACCACATGGGTTTCTACGAGCGAGCGAGCGAGATAGAGGCACACATGGGTTTCTACGAGCGAGCGAGCGAGAAAGAGGCACACATGGGTTTCTACGAGCGAGCGAGAGAGATAGAGGCACACATGGGTTTCTACGAGCGAGCGAGCGAGATAGATGCACACATGGGTTTCTACGAGCGAGCGAGCGAGATAGAGGCACACATGGGTTTCTACGAAGCGAGCGAGCGAGAAAGAGGCACACATGGGTTTCTACGAGCGAGCGAGAAAGAGGCTACCAATGTTTCCAGGAAAGGTACTTTCACATACCAACCTGTGTTCTTTAACAAGCCACAATCGACACGGGACTGACGTCTTTACTCCCCCTCCTAAGAAAGTTGCGATAAGCATTATTATCGCTCAAGAAAAATACGTCAACCCCATCTGGGTTTGAACCCACGAGCATCGAGTTCTGAGGCGAGCACTTTACCCCAAGACCACTGAGGTCGACCCAGTATTAATAAGTGTTGTTTTATTGCTAGTGTAATGTAGATGATTAATACGCCCTAGAGTCAGGCAGTGTGTGGTGCCTCCAACACTAGAACCACATATCGGTAGTCGCACGGTCAAACGCGTCACTCTCATGAGTAGGACTGGATTTCTGGTGGCAAGGAGATCGGGGTTTGAGTCACGGAGGATGTACATAGGTGTTTCCTCCACCAGTTTCCCACGATCCTTAAACGTTAATACAGATACTTTATCACTCAAGTGTACCTTCCTCACACCTACAATACTAGGGTATATTTACGATAAGCCTTGATTGATATAGTACACACACTCACACACTAAATGAGTCCTTAAAATACCCTCGTACAGTTGTAGATTCATAGAATCGTTTTTAAAATGTGTCTTGCTGTAGGATAAAAATGTTTACTAATTAATTTAGATACGAGCACTGTTTCCACAATAATTGGGAATGAAACTCCCTCCATCTATTTGCGAAATAGATGCCCTCAACTCGTGAATATAAAATCACTTCATCCTGGTCTGTGGTGTAGAGGTCAGTGCACCTGGCTAAGAGCCTAGGGATCACGAGATCGATTCCCGGTAGGTACCTTGGGTTTTTTTTATTCTCGAAAGGGGAATTACTCCAACGCTCACCAGAGTTTGGTGAGTTAAATCCTTGGGTTTTTTTATTCCCGAAAGCGGAATTACCCCAACGCTCACCAGAGTTTGGTGAGTTAAACTTAAGTTAGGTTTAAACGTTTCTACTCACTTTAAAATTGCATACTCACTTTCATCAAACCCTTATATTATTGGGACGGGAAGGATGTACGATTACTACATTCGGGCGTCCCCTGGGCAACGGTACGTTAGTATTGGATAATCTTTCCTCTACTGGGCCACGAGTGACGCCTTGTAGTGAGAAATACACCATCCTAGGGGCAAGAAAGACACTCTTATCTCTTGACAAGAAATATAACCCTCTTGTGGCAAGAACGGTACTTCAACCTTGTGACAAGAAATACCGTACTTCATAGCCTTGTCACAA
>CABFOV010003196.1:0-14074 GCA_902141375.1 Timema poppense | reverse complement strand
TTTCAGTTTCTCTCAGAGAGGTCACGGGAGTAGTAGCCATCCTGTGCCTGGGACTTACACCGGTACGAGGGTTGCTGGTTTCAGTTTCTCTCAGAGAGGTCACGGGAGTAGTAGCCATCCTGTGCCTGGGACTTACGCCGGTACAAGGGTTGCACGCGCTTATTTTTCAACCTAATTATTATAAATTCATTTGTCTGGTATATAGCCACACGTAGTGGCTAGCTCTTGTAATATTACCCGTACCAATAAACACGCAGACTAAGGTGTAAGTCTTATAGTTTTTTTTTTGACAGTGATAGAGAGGTCTGGGTTCTACTCTCTACCAAGCGTATCCAGGTAATTCTCTAAATGGTTCACAAATCTTCCTCTGAGTAAATGTAGATACTGCTCCTTAAAATCCTACCTTCCTCATCGCTAGATAGTTAGTGTAAATATTTTCATAGCTTGAACTGGTAGTAAGTATAAAAGTTATTGTTATTAATATTATTATTACTTTTAACATCTAAGTTATCAATAATTTATCTCAAGGCTTGGTGTTGGGTCTTTAGCTTAGACAGAAATGTTCACCGGAATTAGTGTGAAAGGAGGATTTAAAAAAACACTCACAGAATACACGTGGCCAAGATTCGAACCTCGATCTCCCGGTAGCCAGCAAACCTGTCTATTGGGAATATGATGGTTTGGCCTTGTGTGGGCGATACGCAATTGGGACCTTCTCTGTTGCTAAATGGCTATAGAGGTTGACTACAAGCCTAAGGATCCTGGGTTAGATTCCTCATAATGCTGATAAGGATATTTATTAATTTTACACGAGTTCTTTGTGAGATTTAATTTTTAAATAACCAGGTGCTAAAGTTATATACTCTTAGATTAAGTTAGTTTGTGAGTCGCGTGTGTTTAGTAAGCAAATGTTAAATATATCCATTAAAATGCAATGACCATGAAGTCTATGGTCGCCTCCTGTCAACAGGGCTGTCAGGGTTTGGAACCCCTTCTATAAGACTGGAGATTGATTTCTCCCATTTATTTTTCCCTGTGGTTTCCCTCTCCTCTCCTCACGTCAATGCCAGTGTATTTCCTATAAATTAACCCATTTATTCCTCTGATTAAGTCGTTAATAGCCCCTGTATATAAACTACCGATAAAATTGAAAGAATACAACTCTTTGTATCCTTTGAAAAACCTTATATTTTCTGCACATTTCTTCCTGAGTTGACAACAATGCATATTACAAGTAGATGCTAAACAGTTTCTTTGTAAAAATGAGTTTTTTTCAACTAGTTATTCTTTCAGCTAATATGACATGCGCCTGCATCTTGTCGTATGAGGTTTAAAAAAAGAACACATATCGCATAAATTAAATTTCAAACAAAAACAATTTGAACGCTAATGCTTTGGTCTCATTGTGGGTAAAGATAATACACAATTGGTGATGAAGTGAAATATGATTTATTACCAAGTTTGCCGTTAAATTGCTAGCTTTGCGCTTTGTCTGTCTGTAACAATACTTGTCACAGAGATGTTTGGAAAGGGGGGGGGGGCAAATACTTACATACACACTTCAGGTTCTCAACGTAAGTGTGCAATTAAGCAAGACCATCTTATATTCCATTCTATTGAAACTCACATTGTTGATGCTTTTTTTGATAAGATTCCTATTTATAAAATACAAACATCATCTCATTTACGTTGAACTTAGTGCACACATTGATATTCTGGCGTCATTTCTGGGAATTTTGTGATTTTAAAGTTTGTGAGGACTGGATTAATTTTGGTTATTCCGTTTGTAGTTAAGACTTTTTATCTAGAAATACGTTATTTTGCCCATTTCAAGAATAGAGACTTTGTTGAAAACTTATTTTCAAAAGATCATAATTCATCTTCACCAACTTGACTAGTTTGAAGATGTCTAACTAAAGCCATCAAACTGGTTTTTTTTCACCCCAACATGCTGCTTTTCTTTTTCTCTTGTGTGTGTGTGTGTGTGTATGTGTGTGTGTGTATGCATATGTGTTTGTGAAAAAAAAAACATTCTTCACAATACACCCGTTCAGCAAAGGTGTTTAATACGTGTATGATGTGTTGCTTTGTTATCGTTTTTCAAAAATCAAGCCTTGAAATATTTTGTAAGTTTGGTCTCATCCTAGAAGTGAGTACAAGGAAGGTTACATGTGTATAATGTCCCGCGCCAAGGTTCGTTTCAACACCGTGAAATTCAGACAGAGTTTGAAAAGGTCATAGGTTTGTTCAGTACAATTGAAAAGCATGAGAATCGTCAATAATTGTCCTGCCAATCTTTTTAGCTCCAAGTAGCTTACAAGTATCGCTTTGTGTTTAACATGTTTTCAAAATTTCCCACTCTAAATCGGTGGTCACGAGGTCTATGGGGTCAGCCGAAGGTCAAGACTCAAATCTCGAACAGGTACTTTGGGGATGGTTATTTTTAAAAAAAAATATTATTCTCACTGTGGTTCCCTGTATTGTGGGCACATTTTATTGCTCATACCTATCCTGGGAACTGGCGCTAAGAAAATAATATAAGGACTGGCGCTGTTGCAATTCTGCATAAACCTATTGTTTTCTGAATAATTATCAAAAATACATACTTTAATATATAATATTATTATTGAAGCAATACAATTAAATGCATATTTGAATAATATTGTATTTTTGTAAATTTTATTAAAAAAATTACAACAATGAAAAACTGTTAAAAAACATAGCTTATTGTTAGAAAAAAAATTATTAACATACATTGTAATAATTGATAAATACAAAAGTTTATTAACTAAAACTTTGTTACCTAATATAAATAATACCTGGTAAATCATCAAATATATGTTTCAATTAGGAGTTATTTTTAACAGAAAAAAACATTACAAACAAGAATATTTCAAAATGTTAATTGCATTTTTATTGAAAACATACTTGGCTTCCTTCATTTCGTAGTTTTAGGTATAGTAGCGACCGCACGTGAATAACTATTTAACAAACCTAAAGAAACGTGATAGAACTTTCAGACACGTAATAGAACTTGTACAAATCATACAATGTAAACATACAGTGGCGACGAACCAGACGTATGACGTCAAAACTAGCGCCGTTGCCTATTCACAACATTCCTACATGGCACCAGTTAAAACTCTTGTACCTCAGAAAATAAACATATTTTTTAATTTTTGATGATATCATACTGTGCAGCAGAAACTAATTGAGGGGGAGGGAGAACACAACCTAATTACCTTTAATTTTAGAAGAAATTACAGCTACTACTAAAACACAACAGTGCCGATCACTGAAGTTTGTCTTTTTTTACAAGGGTAAAAATCGTATGTACTAATTATTACTATAATGTGCTAGGGATTAAGACGGTTAATATTTAGAGGAAGTGTACCCACATTTGCATGAAGGAAGGGTGGAGAGCCATTTAGTAAAACACACATTCAGTACAGCCAACCTCGGGCCGAATCCGGACAACTGGGCGCGGCCAACTGGGCGCCGGGACAGCTGGGCGCCAAAAGTAACCCCACTTTTTTCCTTTTTTAAAAAATCACTTTTTTGCAATGCTCTTTTTCTTTTTAATTAAAAAGTGAAGAGTAAAAACAAAAAACATACCCCACTTTTTTCTTTTTAAAAAACCCACTTTTTTGCACTTTTTTCTTTTTTAAAAAATCATTTTTTTAATGCATTGCAATATTATGCGCAACACCACGTAAAAACGAAATAATGTCTCTATTATTATAGTCCCTAACTAGTCTTAAAATTCTAGCATCGACTTCTCGATACTTTCTTTTTTTCGGCGTAGGCTCATGTCCAGCTACAAGATGTTCATAGTAGATATCACTTGCAGCTTGTACTTTACGTAGAGCATCAATAAATTTCCATATTGTGGGATGTTGCATGCCCAGCTCAGTTCCTAGCCTGCGATGTGCTGCTTCAGCACGATTGTTGGTACGATCTGTACCATTTAATACTCTAGTGTAAAGATTCCACATATTTGGTGGAAATAATGCCACTCGTCGTCCGACGCCTCTGCGATTTATACGAGCTATATAATTGTCTTCAAACCAGTCAATCAGGGGCTGCAAATTGTCTGGAAGTTCTTCTGCCAACAAATCTAAAGCTTGGTCTAAATCATTTTCTGGTACAAATGCCAGAGCTGATATCATCCTTGATTTCAAACAAAACTCTGCATTGTTGTTGTATAGTTGAATAAGTTCCAATGCACATATTTGTTTTCTTATGTTATGTGTTAAGACTTATTATTCCTCTTTAGTGGTTGATTTTGCGCACAATTCTTATTTTTCATTTTTTGTGGAGTTTTTTTTAGAAATTTTACTATATGAAATAGACTAACTTTATAATATAAATTAATAAGTTTCCTCTACTAAGATTATTTTTTTAAATACTCCAAGAAAAATATATGATGTTGCGCTGAAAAATATGATTGATTAAAAATAGTTCATTATTAGTTTTTATCCATCACTTTTTAATTTTAATTGAAAAAATTGTGCATTTTTTATTCTAAAAAATTGCATAAGTTAATAAATAAATAAAAAATTTAGTTTTATTTTAGCGCCCAGTTGTCCTCGCTCCCAGTTCGCGTGCGCCCAGTTGGCCGCGCCTGGTTGGCGGCGCCCAGTTGTCCTAGACCGACCTCGGGCGGGATTATAAGCCTAATGTTCCCGACATTGGTAGCCCAATCTATTGAGAGAGTGATGCCTTAGACCGTTCGACCACCGAATGGGTCTCAAATGAAGTCACTTATAATATTTGTGTTATATATAGAGAATTATAACTTAGCTACTAATAAGTTATCGTTGGAAGGAATGCAAAACGTTTAAAAATCGTCTTTATTAATCTAGTGAAAGAATGAGACCCCTCCATGACCATGAAGACTCAAGAGTCATATAAATAGTGGACCGTGACTTCAATCATGGTATAGACCTTATAGCGGGGACAGATCCAGGAGAGGGCGCAGGGGGCGCGTTCCCCCCTCAAGAAATTAAACCATTACATCAAAGTTAAAGCCACTAATGGTTTTATTGTCACGTAATAATATCTCACTAACCAGATTTAATTTTTTTATTACTTTCTAGTTATCTTACAGGTAGAGAAAGTATTGTGATCGTAAAAAAAATCTAGCTCGAGATTTTGATGAATCTCAACGTTTCATGACCCCCCTAAATCCGAAAAAGTTGTTTTTAAATTTCCGCTTGTCTGTCCGTACCTGCCTAAACTTTGAACTTTTTTCACAGATTTGGCTAAATCTTAGTATTTAGGGTTTTCATAAGATTTCCCTGAGGTGTTTTTGGAATTGGATATCCAACCCTAAAGTTAAGGGTAGTTTACTGAAAGGAAAAAATAGATAACATCGATTTTATCAAAATCATTCAAAATCAATCAAAATGATTTTAAGAATCAAATAGCCGAAGATGTTATTGGGATTTTAGAGAGGAATTCTCCATCTAGATATCATATTCTGAAAATTGAAAAATGATACCTTACCACGGGAATCAAACCCGGGACCTTTGGCTTAGTATGCCAATGCTTTACTAGTGAGCTGTTTAGGAATCGTCCCGCGCACAGGGTCATTCTTCACTCATATTTAAGGCAGACTCCTGGATAGCTCAGTGGTATAGCATTGTTGTACTAAGCCAAAGGTCCCGGGTTCAATTCCCGTATCAAGGTGTCAATTTACAGAATTTAATTATTTTGATTAAATTTCATTTCCAAACAAATTTACTACTCTCAATATTTAGGCAAAATGACTTTAAGGGCTCTGGTCTGAAGTTTAAATTACCTGTTTTTATATTATCTCCTAAACTATTTGAGATATGAAACTACTTATCGTTACGGATATGTAGGTCTATTTATAATACAAACATTTTATTTGAAGCAAATATTTATAAAACCAATAATTTTCAAGCTATACGCAAATATATATTACAATTTTTGAACACAAAAGGAAAAGTGTTGCGACCGTAAAAAAATATCTAACCCTAAATGTTGATGTATGTCAACGTCTCATGACTAGCCGAACAGTAAAAATTGGTCTTTGCAATGCCGTCTGTCTCTGTGTGTGTTTGAACATAAAATTAAGAGTAGTTTAATAAAGTGTGAAAATAGAAGAAAACGATTTTCTCAAAATCGGCTCTAACGATTTTGATTATAGTTTGTATCCAGGCGTTGATTAAGATTATAAATAAACTGGCTATCTCCATTTTCCCATGAAAATTACTTTAATGGCACTTTGCAGAAGCAGAATCTTCCGTATCTCCGCAACTATTTGAGATACTAAATAACTCTTCGTTGCAAAATTGTGGTACTATTAAAAATAAAAAATAAATTTATATGAAAAATATTTTCATAAACCAACAGTTTCTGAGATATTGGCAAATATATAAATACAATTTTGTGAGCTTTAGTTGTAAAGAGATACTACTTAAATTTTAACGCAATAATTCACCAATGCCATAGAGTAATTACATATAAGTAAGTCTCTCAAATTGTTTATGTTGATTTAATTTAAACCTCTTAGAATAAATGTTTGTACAACTATGATCTATTTCCAATTTAGACTCAATAGTCAATATTTACATTTTTTATTGGTCAACATTAACAAATGAAGAATTTAATAACAATGCGATGGCGTGAAGATTTGCAACACTCAATAAAATGGCTAAAATTTTAACTGGAAATTGAAGTTTAATACGATGTGTTGACCCTTGTGGACCCAATATTGATCTTTTTTTATAGGTCCAAACATACAAATGATGACATTAATTTAAAAAAAATAAAATTATAAAATTTAAAACCAGGACTAAAAAAAGTTTTACATAAGTATAGTGCAATTTATGCCTGGATTTGCTAGTTTATATTACTTCGTTTCACATATATTACGAGTTTTGAGTAAATATCTCCATTTTTAAATAATAGAGCGAGAAAGTCCGTGTGGAGCTCCGTACCATTTATTGGTAATATTACTAAGTGAATAATTTACGGTAGTTATTATAAATACTTAACACAAAAGGCCCATTAAGTATTAAAACGGTGAAAATAAGCATTAATAAAACTACCCAAATTTAAGTTGCGTGGCTTTTAGTTCTTACCTCCCCTAGCGTCACTCAACGGGGTAACACCCCAATCAGTCCCCGCCATTTTGTCGCCAAACACGAGGTATCTTGCTGTTGTGTTGAAGTAAACCAGATAGAACGTTTAGTTGGGAAGAAGAGGAGAACGTTACTCTGAAAAACTACTTTAAAATTTACTTTTAAATTGTGAAGTCTTTTCTCTCAAAATTTATTGAGGGGAACCTCCCCCGACCCGATCCTGTGAGTGTACCACCCCCCTCCCCTTCACGAAAATCCTGGATCCGCCCCTGCCTTCTAGCTTAGTGAATTGATATTCACCCTGGGGAGCGCGTAGTCTCGAGGGTGCGGGACGTCATCTCAGGTGGTAGGCCTACCTAACACGTCATATATATATTTCTAATTTAAAACATTATTTAATTTATTTTATACGTTGATAGTCGAATATGTATACAGTAGCTTGCATTACGCATCAACCATTTTGGGGGTACAAAGATGGAGATAAATTATATCTGGAGGGTGTATGAGAACAGGTTGAATAACACTTGCTAGAGCACCTGTATAGAGAAGGGCTGGCTGGATTGCCGATAGTGGTGAGATCGGGCTTTGTATCCTGGTCGGGTGTACTGAGAGTGGTTTTCCTTGAATAACTTTCCACTCTCCCTCCACGCAAATACGGGGTTTCTTATTCTAAACTCGACCTTTCCTATTCCCTAAATCCATAGCCAAATAAAAACATAAGTGTAACACCTAGCAGCGTAGTAAGACGTGGTTCTAAAATTATTGTTAAAAACTACTCAAATTGGATCATGGAACTGCGCCCTAGAACTTCATCTTTGCGTGACAATAGGCCTACTCTACCCCTGAGAGATACTGGTGCGTCTCGTGCACAGGGTTCCTCCTAAACTTTCCATTATTGAAGATTTTTATTTGTAGATTTAAACCAATAAATTGGCCAAGACACTTTTTATTTATCTTAAATGATCTATAGAAGTAGATAAGAGAGTGAAGGTATAATTTATTCTCAGATTTTCTACAAATTTCAAGGGACAATAAAAATGATTGGCTTCCTTTAAGCTCGATTTGAACTCAGGACCTTGTGTCATTTCTAACAAGGCACTGGTAGAAGCTCAATATATAACTTTACGTGACACCATCCACGTTTGATCCTGTAGGCATAAATCAAGGCCACCTGACATAGTGTGTGGAATTCCTCAATACTCCACCGCCCAGTAGATCACCTACCTGCGTGTCGGGGGGAATCACAAATAAAAACTGTTTATTCACCCTGCTTTGTCCGACAAATACCTTTTAGACTGCGTAAGGTATCAAGTAAAGTGATGAAAAAAATACTACAAGACATTTTGTGTATAGATATATTTTTTTTTCCAGTTTAGAATGTTTAATAAAAAGATGCCGACTGAACGATGCAAGGATTATGTGAATAAATTAATCAAATGGTTTTTGTTGAACAATGGACACATAGCGACTACTTTTTTTCGTCGTATTGTAGATTTTGTGGTTGACTACTCTTTGATTTATATAAAATGACAGTTGGGTCAACATCTCAATTTGCCCCTAAGCAAATTAGGTAAAATATTACTGAAGACTATATTATATACATCATACATGTTACATAACTTGTGGAGGAAAACAATTAATTCCCTTGTTAGTCAAGATTTAAGTCCAATTTACTTTATTTCACAAGAAAATTATGATCATAATATAAAAATAACCAAGCAGAATTAGACGATTAAGATAAGGCTCTTAATTGGCGGAGGTCAAAGGTATTAATTTACAGCTACGTGGGTATCGTAAACAATTTTGAGGTCACTCAAGCCAATTTTTAAAGTTGTTAGGCCTACAGGGAGATTACTTTCAACAATGCTGTGCAATTATTTTGATTTAGTTTAAATAAAAGTTCATGGGGTCAGTACCAGGTCAACTTAACCCATCCACACAACGATGATAGGATCACATCCACGTACAAGTGGCAACTTCTTAAGGTCCCTTTCATTATTGAATCACGAGATTTGGTTGGAGTAAGTATTTTCTATAATTTTATTAGATAAAAATCTCTAGTGGTTGATTATACATTTATTAAAGAATTAAACCTGTTATCTTATTTTTTAATCTGACTCAATATATAAGAATATTGTGTATTTCGCTAGAAATACAACTAATAGGCTCTTACTAATCTAGAAACTTGTAAAACAAGTTTAAATGATAATAATAAATTAGAAAAATTAAAATAGGGTTTTTATAAACGTTTCAGGTCAAGGAATTGAACTAAAAAATCATAAATCACGTTGCCAAACGTACAAGATAATATCATTTTTAAATATAAAATAAATGCTTTGAAATGTGTAAATCCCAAAGATAAGAACAAAGCTATCAAAGTAAAATAAAATACGCCATAAAACTGTTTCTCAACCCGAAAAAACTGGAGAGTTTCCCATTGTTTCCAGATGACGAGATATAAGAGGATATAAGAAGTGCTAAATAATTATACTTTCAAAATGCTTTGGAATAAAATGTACAGTCTTACTACTATAAAATGTTGTACCCACGGTTTTTTTAAGAAGTTTGTAACACATATGTTTGTAAGCAAATATAGGACCTATTAGCTAAACAAAAATAGTAGCAGCATAATCATCATGAAATCAAATAAGCAATAATTTACTCTTAAGTGGACGTATTACTCATATTACTTTGTTTATCAAAATGAGATAATTATAAGCACATATTAGCCTGTGTATGAAAGGATACAAACTTTTAACATAACTTAAAAGTTTTGCTGTCAATTTATTTGTTGCTCCAAGTCTTACTACCAATCATTGCTATAATAAATATTAACAATAACGGGATAGTAGTAAGGAAGGTGGAGTGTAGAGGCAGTCTGCCTGTATTTACATAAGGAGATATTGAAAAACACATATTTAGGGAAAGCCTCCTCAGTACACCCAGTATATTCAAGCCTTGTGAGACTGACGTCTTTACCCAGGAGTCCACTGGTGTGGGTCCTTCCTTTCAATATATTATTAGAGTCTAGTTGTGTCAAGTCAGATAAATTAATGTTCTTAGTTCTCATTTGAAACATTCTCAATCGACATCAAGTAAAACTGTCTCAAACTGATATAGTTGATACCTGCAGTTGTATGATCTAAGACGTTAGACTCACATTGCACAAGTCTGGTGTTAAGGGTTAGGATTACGTTTGAATCTCAGCTGTATACGTTGGAGGTACCTTAACAAATGTGAGCTATCATATTGGTTTTCAAATATTTTCTCCACGCTAGTATGAATTTCATTCGTCTAAATAACTTTCTCATATCATAACCATCCTTAGCTTAAGACAGACATTGATGTTAAATGTAACTAACTTATTTATCCGTTTCTCTGCCATTTAAATGAGTCTTAATGTGTGTATAGTCTCGAATGTTGATTGATTTTTAATTTCATGTATATATCATTTCTTGAAACCAAAATTTTTAATACACCATTTTAGTTTCCTTAATTTTAATAAAAATTCAACTATACTTTTTTCTATCACCTTGACCTACTAACTGTTCAGGCTATATGCATTATATGATAATTACTATAATCGAGTAGGGATGAAGAAGGAAGCCTTTTTTTTATCTAATCTACCCGGATTTGCGTGGAAGAAGAGTGGAAAACATTTAGGATAAAAACCGTTTGTTTAGATCCGATCGTGGTTTGAACCTCGACCTCCCCGTCATTAGCAGACCAGTCTAACATGAGAGCGATACCTTAGACCTTGGTTTAAACATATAATACTACAGCAATCCTAGCTCAATTATAGCAAATGTATTAGTTTTAGGAACATATACAGTAGCCCCATGGCTTCTTTGGTGTTGACTGACAGCTTACAGCTGACATCAGACAGATTTAAAAAGCTACCAGACCAAATTATATATCCCTACGCCGAACCATATGTTCTGCAAAAACATGTGTTTAGCAGCTGTCACTTCTGACGGTCAAAATTTAGGTATATACCTAGATGTTGACTGTCAGAAGTCAGCTGTGAGCTGTCAGTCAGCACCAAAGAAGCCATGGGGCTACTGTACCGTACCAACATTTAAATAGGTGTGGACTTCGGTTGCCTTGGTATTAAGTTCTCGCCTCAAGACACGATGCTCGTAGGTTAAAACCCAGCTAAAAACTATGGATTTTTACTGAGGGATAAAAGTCTGTAGCACAACTTCCTTCGGAGGGGAAGTGAAGCCGTTGGTCCCACGTTGATTGTGCCATGTAAAATAATCATGGAAGGCAAAATTAGTAAACCCTTTCGCTTCACTAGTAGACACTCTCATGTCCTTATACAAACAGTCGGTTGATAAAAGTACACTTATATACCTCAAATAAAATACGTTTAAATGTGTAGATTCTATTCTAAACAGCTCTGGATAAACAAGTAGATGAATCTTCATCTTTGTATCCCTGCGCACTGCATATTACTGCAAGGCAGGGCTATGCGCGTGCTTACACTAATAAGATAGAAAGAAAGGGAGGAAGATAGTCCTACCCGCATTTTAAAGAAGGGAGAACGGAAGAGTATTTATTAAAATGTCTTGATCCCCGTAAAACCAGACTAGATGAGTATTATGTCTTAGCCTGAACCCCTTTTATACCTAACCACTGTTTCCGAGAAAACTGTGGAACCACCAGGGATCGAGCCCGAGGACTCTGGATCTGTGGCCAGGAACTCTGTTTACTAGACCACAGAGGCCAACATCATCAGGAGAAAATTAAAATGTCTCTAACATTAAACTGGTGCGGCATCCTAGCTTGGCTTGGTAGGTATGTTAGCCTTTATAGCTGGTGAGACCAGAGTCACTGGCTCAATTCCCGTCATGGTCAGAATAAATATCGTGGCAGTGATGAATTAACAAACTCTGTGTCGTCTGTTCTAGATCTAGACTAGTTTATAGGCCGTCTGTTCTAGATCTAGACTAGTTTACAGGCCGCGTGTGGATGTAGTAAGTTGGTTGAGAGAGTGAACCTTATAAAATCTCCTCCAGGAGCCCAAAAAATAGAAAAACTTAATTTTACATATTTAAACATATATATTTTGAAATAAACAAACAAATTATTATAATTTAAAAAAACTGTTATATATTTATTTACTTACGAAACTAGCCCTTTTTGATACCTGAAATTCAGGTAAATGCATCATGATAATTACTTTAGAACCACCAGAAGATAACTGGAATTAAGACAAATTCTAATGCAGTATGGTGGTATTCTTTAAAGTGTGTGGCATTTAGGAATTAATAAACTGATACCCTCTACGATGGCCGCATGGTCTAAGGCACCACTCTCCCAATGGACTAGAATGCTGGTGACTGGGAACTCATAGGTCGATACTCGGTTGGGTGTACTGAGGGTTCCCCACTCTCTCTCTCTCCATGCAAATGCAGGTACACCTCTTATAAACCCAACCTTCATCTTTAGGCCATTAGTGTAATTAGTACATGAACGTATAGCCCGAGTGGGTAGTAAGATGCTGTGCTTGACCAAGAAAAACAAGTGATGTACGTGAGTTCAATGCCTAAACAGTAATGAGCATAGTCTTGGCTTTACATTTAAATAATATATAGCAATATAATATATTATATAGTGATACAATACATAGTATATAGTATTATATATGCCTATTAAAACTATTATTTGTATTATAATCTTTAAATTGAAACATGACACCTGGACACGGGAATCGAACCCGGGACTTTTGACTTTAGTACGCCTATGCTTTTAACACTGAGCTATCCAGGGATCGTCCAGTGCTAAGGGTATTTCTTCACACATATCTTAATGCACATATTATACGTCTATTTTTTTTTAAATTTACAATATACCTATTAAAATGAAGATTGTTTAACTTTCTGTAATTGATTAAATTTGGTAATATTTACGTAAAACATTTTTAAAAACGTTTCGAAATTAAATTACTAAGCTTCTTATTGGACTTTTATTTTTACACGATTGTTTTTCATCGTAATAACGTATGATGTGTTTTTTTAACTGACTGTACATATTTAAGTTCTGAATCCACAGTAGGAAAAAATGATAGTACTAAAAATAAGAAAATGTTGTTGTTGACTTCTTTGCATGTAGAAAAAAAGAAGAAGAAGAATGTCAATAGAAGAAGACCGCCAGCTACCGTGGTCTCGGGAGCGCAGGAACACAGCATGTGAAGGAGGTATACAACCACTAGTGGCTGCCGTGACACGACCTCGTATAGGAATGATGACACTGTAGGAGAAGGTCAACACTATACCATTTCCTCGGAGGAAATATCCATACAGGATATTCCACCTCCGGTTAAAAAGTAACAATGAAGATAGCGCTAGAAAATCAAACATTATAGTACCATCTCAAAGAAGAAAGTATTAATATAGGATCTTCCAACTCCAGTTTATAAGGAACAGTGATATAATGCAAATAAGGTCAATACTAAACCACCACAAAGATTAAAAATGTATGCTATAATCGCTTAGAGGAAGGTTTCCCAAACATTTACCTTTTGTGTCCCTCTTGAAATATTATATAATCTTGCAGCCTCTTCCCCTTTACAATTTTTTAAATAGTTAAAATATCATAAATTAGCTTTATTAATACAATTTCAAAATAAATGTTTCAAACTTTCCCGAAAATGTTAATTCTTTTGTAGCCCTGGACAATTCTATAGCAGAAAGAAGACGATAAAACACCAACCGAAGGGGTCCTTCCCCTGTGTGTACCAAAGATAGGATAAAACACCAACCGAAGGGGTCCTTCCTCTGTGTGTACCAAAGATAGGATAAAACACCAACCGAAGGGGTCCTTCCTCTGTGTGTACCAAAGATAGGATAAAACACCAACCGAAGGGGTCCTTCCCCTGTGTGTACCAAAGATAGGATAAAACACCAACCATAGGGGTCCTTCCCCTGTGTGTACCAAAGATAGGATAAAACACCAAC
>CABFOV010003195.1:56510-69826 GCA_902141375.1 Timema poppense | reverse complement strand
TTGGAAGAAAGTTTATTCACGCTGATATCCCTGTAATCATGTGAAACTTGTATTTTTGACGATTTGTTTAGTTGTTTACTATTATAAATCTATTTTGTTTAAGTGACTCTGTTTTTCTAAATATTATATGTACCCTGTAAGCCAAAATGTTACAGATGGTAGCATTCTTTTAACAACCTGAACTAAATCGTGTTCTCTTTAATCTGTTATAATATTATATTTGTAAAAGTTTTGCTTAGTTTCCTAATTAGTTTGCTAGTATAACAATCTATTAGTTTGTTGATTGAACTCTTTAAACTGACATTGTCACACACTGACCCTAAGCTGCCATGTAGCCGAACAATCACCTTCTGGCCCACTAAATTTTTGTTTCCAGGAAGTAAACAGCTTCATGACCCGACTGTTAAATATTGACTTACCATGGTTGGTTACCTTGGTAGTCCTGGATTCATTACTCTGACATATTTTGCGAATGGTATCTTGAAAAGATAATTTCCTGCTGGTGAGGAGGATTTTAAGGACTGTTCTTTATAAAATAAACTTTGATATATATACACTAATAGATATTTATTGGGACTAGGTAGAGTACAAAAATGTTATGATATTTTGAATGGCAATATGTTGAATTAATTGTTTAAAGGTTATGAAATTTATCTCTCCTCTCTATGAAACGAAGGTTAGACCGCTTCACACTAACTAGCGCACTGCACGAATATTTTACTAACGCCCATTAGATGTTAATCCTGATCTAGTTAGTGCCCTGCACTAATCCTGAGCTAGCAAATTCCCTATAATTAATATCACGGCTACTGAGTTTCAAGAACCTACTGGTCAGGTGCTTACTAGACAGATAGTTTCATGTTTCCTTACTCATTTCCACTGGCACTGAACGAGTCGATATAATAGAGTTCCAACACTGTACACTCTAATTAAATAATATCCAGAACTTTATACTAATTTTAGTTTTATATTAATAATAATGAAGAATCTATTTTTATATTTACAAAAATGAAGCACGAAGGGCAAAATTAGTGTTTTGAATTAATGAATTAGTGATCCCAATGTATTTATATTAGGAAGATTGATTTACCCCAAAAAAATGGTACCGTGAAAATTAAATTAATGAGAGCTAATCCCCATTAATTTTCACTTTAAATGGGCGATTTATACAATATAATATATATTGTTATTTTTTTATAGTAGTTATGTAGTAGCTATTGTCATAATAGCTATGAATTAGTTTTTGCTATAGTAGTTTTGTAAACATTATTGTTATAGTGGTTTTTTATTAGTTATTATAGAAGTAATTATATAGTAATTATTGTTATATTAGTTATGTAATGGTTATTGTTATATTAGTTATTTATAGTAATTGTGAAGTAGTTATCGCTCTAGTAAAATTGCGATAATTGTTGTCAAAGTAGTATTATAATAGTTATTTTTATAGTAGTTATGTAGATGTTATTGTTATAATAGCTACGTATTAGTTATTGTTATAGTAGTAATGTAGTGGTTGTTGTTAATAGTTATATATAAGCTGCTAAGTAGTTATTGTTATGGTAGCTATGTAATATATTATTATAAAACTTATCTTATAGTTATTTTTATATTAATTTTTTGGTAGTTATTTTATAGTAGCTATGTGGTATTTATTGTTTGAAAATAAATATTTGATTTTATCTAATATAATTTAAATATTTTAAAAATGCAGATATATTAGAATATACTTATATGCATATAGTTTTATTTGTTTAAATACGCTTTCTCTAGATATATTTTATTAATATGATAGAGTAGCTGATAAAATAATAAAATCATTATTTATAAGTCTTCCGCGGCCTGAAGTTTGAACTAAACTATTAATTTTGTGCTTGAGCCACACAGAATAACCTAGAAAGAAATTGTATCGGCGTGGCTCAGTTTAAGTTATAAAAATGTATCCGTGACTTAGAATTTTATTGTCATTTTTCAAGCTAAATATAACATATAGATAATACCTTTTACATATTTCTAGTAAAATATGACCTATTTTCATTTAGAAGTATTTGTACTCCAATGTAAATGAAAATTCTTGTAGATTGCCCAAGAAACGTAATCGATCATAAGATTTATAAATATATTTTAAAATAAGGATGTGTGCATACATGAGTTAGTAGTTAGGAAGTTGTTATTGTTCTATTAACATTTTAGTTTGAAATATCTATTCCTTTAAAATTGCCCAAAAAACTGCAAATAAAATAATTACTAAAGTTTATCAAAATTAACAAATATATATAGAATTATATATTTTAATCCGTGTGATGTTTAATCAATATAAATATAAATTGCAAGAGTATTAATATTATTATTTTATTTTATTTTAAATTTGTTTGTCCACACTATGATCAACTTTTTTTTTAATTTAAGAAACGCATTAAAAAACTTTGTGTACAGTATTGCCACTAAATGTTAGCGAAAATGTTTATGTTGATTCATTCGACAAAGTATAAAATTGATAGCTTTTTTTCAAAAAATATGACTAAGGAGAACATAGGTCCCGCAAAAGAAGAAAATCCTCCAAAATTTAAATCATTACTCGAATATATCCTCCTTCGTCCTCACAAGAGTGATAAAAGGCATCACATTATTTCTATAGCTAGAAATATTGTTTTATGTGAGAAAATAATTACATTTTTCAGAAAATATCGGTGTTGGAGCTTCCAAGACAAGCGAAGGCTCGAGTTGAGTGCCATCATTTGGCAGGATTAACGTCTGGGTCGAAGGATGAGGCGGGTGCTCCAGATAAGAGAAGTCCAACAGCCCTCCAATTGATCATAGCTTATCTGAAGACGACAGCGCACGGCTCGTTCGCACTGAAAAGGGAAGGGCCAAGAGAAAAATCATGAATTAGTTCATTTATAGAGAAAAAATTGTCCTTATAAATAAGGTTTTATTTATCATAAATATATTTGATCTGCAGCATTATTAAATACTTGACAAGAAAGGAGGGATCGAATACAATGGTTTAGCTACGCCTTCTGATATATCTCATTATCTATCCAAGATTTCTTCGTTAAATTATAATATTGGGGTAAGGATAAGAAAGGTTTAAATTAGATATATTTCACCCAAATTTAAATGGATGAAGGATTTTGGAAATTTGATATAAATCAAACTTAATAACACTAATTATAGATTCAAGCCTCTACCTCCCAATCATCAGCAACTCAGGCAAGAGTCTATGAGATACATGAATGTGAATTTTTGCATTTTTTAAACTCGAAACAAAAGTATGGATTTTTTTTAAAATTGTTTAGTCCATAAGTTTTAGCAAATCACACGTTTTACAGCTTAACTTCTCAGTTAGGAATGATTATAATGGTTGAGAAGTCGTGCTCAAAAATTTGCGTAAAGAGAGAAGGAGGAAACTTTATATTCAAATTGAACTGAACACAAGCCTACGGAAAATGACCTATCTTAGCACATATTCTGACACCTTGATCTCGTTATGTTTACTTTACAGTGCCGCTCAATAATATGCCTAATACCTTTGACAAGACACACCAGCAGGCCTAATTATACTTTTAAAACCACATTTAGTTTAATTGAAAGATATGTATCAGATTATTTGTAACAAAGATTTTTCGTTTATTTTTATATAATTATTAGTGTTAGGGGATCCGTTTACGACAAGTCCATTTCTTTTGTCAGTTAACTTATACCACCAATGCACCCTGTCCTCTGCCTTCTCTTTCAACTCTCAGAATTTTAGTTTCTTTCAAGTCATCCAATATTTGAATCCTCCTTTTTAAGATCCTCTTTCATTCAACCTTTTCTGCTATGACGTCATGCAAAGGACATTTCCTCCTAGTGCTGTTTCAGGCCCAGCAATATTTCATTGAATTTTAGTAATTATTGTTTAGATATGATGGTGAGGTTAATTTTGTCATTTTATTACATTTAACAAAGAATAATACGGGTACACTTAATTTAAATTCAGAACTATTAAACCATCAGACATTAGCATAACTTTAACTGTACACATAGTTTTAGAACAACCGGAACAGATAGTTAGGTGCTACAGAATAAAAGGAATTATATTTTAATGAATTTCGATTTCTAACCTTCATGAACTTCAAAGGAGGGCCTCTATAACCAATAATTTATATTTTCAAGAGGTATTGTTGATGTCTATATAATATATAAACATCAACAATAACTTGACATATTACTAATAACCATCTTATGATTGTTAGTAATATGTCAAATAATAAAATATAAGAGGCAATTATTATGTGACTGAACATTCTTTGTTCAGAGGAATAATATTTTTGGGAAAAAAATTTAGGTGGGTTTTTATAATTTAAATATTACTATCAATAGGGATGACTTTCGGATAAATATTGCTATCGGGAGTTTAAAATCAGTGATCAGATTAAGGTTATCAACTATTTTAATATATTACCCGTATTATGAACTGAATTTATCTACCAGATAGATATCTGAGGAATAAATTTATTTTGATGTAGAAAACGCAAGGTTGATACTGTTTTTACTGGTTCGCGCATGCGTATAAACTCTGTTGTTACCGCTACAACCTGGCCAGTGGCTTCGACGCTCAACAGTTTGCTAAACAATGGCGGCTAGACGAGTTTGAGGAAACAGATGGCATCACGTGGGTGCAGAGGCTAGGTTGTCTTGCAAGTTATAATTTTGGTGTTGCCAAAATGGTATGAATAGTTTGGCAAAAGTTTACCAAATATCATTTAACTTACTCACACTTAAATAATTTGATATTATATAAATATAACTATACAAAGATGTTGTTAGTTTTTATTGAAGTGTCATTTAAAGCTTTAGATATGAATAGATCATGTTAATGTACCTACTAAACACGTGAACATATATTTTAAACTAAAAACAGATTCTTATAGGCGAAACACCATGAAAAACAAAGCATCAATATGGCAACGCCAATTTTAACTTTCAGGTTAAAGTTATCAGGTACTTATCCGATAGTCATAAGATCGGCCTTAAGTTGAATTGTTATTTCTCAGCTTGTAAAAGTCTTGAAGATTCTAGAGGGACGTTACTACATCTTTGGTTATATATAATGGCTAGCAGAAGCTATCAGATGCTAATAGTAATGCCAAAATTGTCTGAAAGTCACTTTTGTCAACATATTTGGAAATATTTATTATTTGCTAGGTATTAGTATTAATATCACTAAAAAATATTATCAACCACTTTTATCAATACTTCCCTAAGGATAACAATATAAATGTATTTTCTATATCCAAATTAAAGACAAAATATTATATTAAAACAATTTTAGCTTATCTTTTAACTTTTGTGGCAATTACAGTTTAAATAGTATGTGAAATATACATTTAATAGTATTATATTCAGTTATTTATATTTTTATAACTGGCCTAGTATATATTTAATATTAATAAATAGTTGGCGATAATAATGAGAAAAAAACATACAAGATATTTAGGAAATAATTTATATGAAGTTTAAATTTTGTAAGCATGAGAGTTAATACCAAACGCCATTCCTCGCCAACAAGATCGCCTACGTCATAAACCATCAGTATCATTTAATTTCAGTGCGCCATATTTGATTTTGAAATTTATAATTATTTTTTATTAAACAGCAACTGCTACTTTCAAAAGAAAACAATAATAAACGGTTATTCTTATAACTATAATCTAAGAATTTTAAATAGATATTACAACAGTGAATTATTGTATAAAACACAATTAATAAAACTGCGTGCGTTTGTCCACAAGTTGAAGTGAACAAAATACTTTATTGTTTGAGTATGTAGGCTTATCTGAATTACTGTTAGTAATTTTATAACAAATTTTAGTAATACAGTTTCTGTTTTCAATATTAATTCGGCTAACTAGTATTCCGCGTGTTCTTTTGTTAATATTAGTTCGGTGTTTGAGCAGGCTCTCCTTGGAAAATAGTCGGTTTTTAGTGATCTTTAATTATTATTTTTCCAATATTATATTGAAGTGCGTGATAAAAAAAGTGAATGTTTCTCAGTGATCAATATAAATTATTATAAAATTAAAGTCTTTTTATCAAGACTATAAAATATATTTTTAACCCCAAGATTGTGTTGTGTTCAACACTGGGCTAAACCTTAAGTTTTAGGAATTTTGAAGTATTAGAAAAAAAAACCAACTGAAGTTCAGTTATTATAACAACAAAATGGATGAATTTGAAGCTCCTGATAAGATCAGACAAAAACAACCGACGCCTGGAGTATCTGTAGAAACTCTTGATTTGACAAGAGATACTCGTCAGGTTATCCACAGAATGTATCCCGCAGGTCAGTGAAAATGCTTATGTCAACTTATATTGTTCTTCCCCTTTTGATTCTTGAAAGGTTTTATAGTTTGCGATAGTTTGTACTATAAAAGATAACTGATTTATAACCTACATGTAAATAAAGCTGACTTTTCATGCATACATAAATCAACCAAACAATCTGATGGAGCAAAGGTAAAAAACACATGTTCGTCAATATTTTAATTGTGTAAAATAAGAAAAAAGTTTTAAATTATCATAATGTCGGTAATTTATAATTTTACGTGCCCTTGTAAGTAGAATGGCAATGTAAAATTATTCATTATTAAATATTTAATTAAGAAAATAATCTCTTATAGCCAATGTACAAGTTTTGACCCTCCCTCCCCTGTTGCTTGTAGGATACTTTCTAATCCAATCCTTAATCAAGGGGTAGGCTACAATAAATCACTTCACCTTAGCAATCTTAACATTATTTGATGTTTATTTATTTGTCACTGATTAATATTGATTATTTATAAAAATTAATAGTTAATACTAGGCCTAACACCAACATATCAAAGTTAGCAATAAATAAAAAATAAATAAAACTATAATACATGTTTATTGTATATACCTAAATTTTGACTTTCAAAAGAGTCAGCTGCTAAACGTACAGTACATATATTTTTGTAGATCATGTGGTTTGGCGTAGGGACACATAATTTGGTCTGGTAGCTTGTACTAGCTGTCAGGCAGCACCAAAGAAGCCATAATTGGTCTATATGAACACTATATTATGTAAATTAAGTTGATGTTAAATTGGCCTATTGTCACGCTATAACTTGCAGAATATTTTCACTACCCATTATGTTCTAAAGTTAGATTTATACGCTTAGAAATGTGAGAATGGAATGTTTTTTAAATATTTTTGTAATATTTCTGATTATTTAATTTTGGAAAAAATCAATTTATATAAAGTGAATAGATTCAATTGATGTAGGCAAATCTTTATTCTTCCCAAGGGAGTTTAAATCGGAAACATTATCCAAATAATTACAATAAAACAACTAGCAGATATTCTATTTAACCTTTCATACTCACGTATAATATACAGCAGCGCTTTGTGGTTGAAAGTGTCACCAACGGGAAGTCTTCTCTATACCAGATGTATACCATTTCAATACATTCCCTTCCTTTGGTGTTCATTAATTTAATTTTTTTTCAGAAAAATGTAATCTATAATTGCCATGATGGCCACATTAGTGAGGATGTATAGTGGAAATAAGAAAATACTAGCAATAATATTGAAAAATCCTAGCTTTTTGCCTGAAGAGTGATATTTATGTTTGTTGGTATCTGAAAAAAAAATACAACTCACTAATAAATGGGGGATTTCAACACTCAGTAAAAAAGTAAATTGAACGCAATACTCGCGCTTTGAAACGCCCAAATGTAAAATGTTATTCTTGACTGTGAGCCGATTAGTAAATTAAAAGGGCAACAGATTCTTTAGCTAGATCTTGCCTATGGGCAATGAATTTGTGAACAAGGACTCAATTACTAGGGCACATAAAATCAGGCGCGGATTCAGGNGGGGGTGTTGAAGGGTTATTTGATTCCTCTACTGAAGTTAGAAAATTATTACATAAAACTTAATGAAAGTTCAAATTTTTGAGGGAAAATACAACACAGATTAATTATAAAAATTTTGTCTTCTACGCGCAGACCTCTCTTAGGCCGGGTCCACATGTACGTTATTCGTCCACGTTTATTCATTTTTAGAACATGTGAGTTCTTCATCCACGTTTAATAAATGTTTGATATGATTCAAGAAAGTGTGGAAAAAATATTCGTTTTATTTAAGAATATTTACCGTTCATAACGAGTAACGAACATTGTTCCACATAGAGATGGTAGACTACCAAACATCAAAGAAGACTAATCAACGCCTAAGAGCAGTTCATCCATGAATACCGAAAATAAAGTATGTGTGTACAGCAGGAGCGGTAAAACTGTGGGGGACTCTGACCCTCTGGAAATAATTTGCCCCTCTCGGGAATAAATCCCCACCCCCCTAGATATATTTCAAATCCTCTGATATTATCGAATATGAAGCTGAAATATGGCCTTGATAAATCTCCAAATGACTTCTAGATGCATTTTATTGTCAAAAAATTTGCTGGAGAAGACCGCTTTAATTAACTGATAAACTAGAATTATCTAAATGGAAGAAAAAATCAAGGGAGGAAAGCTCTAAATAGCTTCCAAGGCTATGAACATTTCATAAATATCTAAGGGAGGAGAACTCCAATTAGTTTCTAGATGCATGTCGTTTCGAAGAGTTTTCAAGCGAGGACCACCTCAAACAGCCTAGTATCTGAAATAATTCAATTTTAAAAACTTTGCCGGTGGAAGACCACTTCGAATATTATCTTCTACAGGTATATAACAATCCCACAAAATTAGGGTGAGGATCACTCTAAATAGCTTCGAAGGGCATCCTAACTTTAAACATTTCTATGTGAGAGACACTTTATAAAAAATATCTAATTTAAAAAAAATCAAGGCGAAGAAGCTTCTAAAGTGAGCCATTTTTCAAAACATTGTTTAGAGGGAGAGCCCCCCCAAATAGTTTATAAAAGTTATCTGATTATAAAAAAATTGAGGGATGATCAAGATTTAGAACATACATAAAATCAAATATAAATAAGAAATTAAGAAATGGCTTTAAACATAAATCTTATATTTTAAGCAACTGCGTTATTTATAATTATTACCCTCCTATGAAAATGATCTGGATCCACCCCTGCATACAAATGATGTGGAAAATGTTCATATCTGTATCTGATTAATCGTTAACATGTGTTTTAATTTGATAGAGCACAATTCTGAAAGAAAAATCTAATATATATTTGACACTAAACACAAAATGTATCAATAAAGTATAAGGGTAAGGTAGTTTAGTTATTTCAATAGAGAATCCGACACTTTAACTCAGTAGAAAGCGTGCCTGCATACTGAGCTAGAGTCCCTGGTTTAATTCCTGGCATGTTTTAAAAACTTATCATTGGTGAAGTGAGTGTTTCCGTCTTCAAAGTGATTAATTGATGGTCGGAGGCTGGTCGTTGTCTCTTTTCTTGTTTTCAGTTAGTTTATAAGTCGTGTGCTGATATAATCAGTCGTTTCGGAAAGCGCACGTTAAATACCTCTAATGATTTAGCGTTGAAAGAAATTTACTGCAAGCAAAGGTCTGAAAGCTAATATAGTAATAGCTTCCGTACACGAACATATACACCTTGAAGAAAAAAAAATTAAATTTAAATATTGACTTTTTAATTCAACTAAAAATTGAAAAGTGAAACCATAATAACGCCGCGAGATAAATTTAGACCTAACTTTCCAACAGTTGTGGAAAGTTGATTATGGTAGAGCTGGTTCAATCATGAACACCTGGAAACCAGACTTTTATAATTGTTGTTTGATTTACCTTTTACGCTTTCTATTATTTGTGCCATTTTAGCCCCCTTTGACATTTTTAACTTTTTTATCATATTTCTTTTACTATAATTGTTGCCTTTATTGCCCTTTCTGCCCTTTTAGTAAATTTTACAATTTTTAAGTCTTTATTCATCCTTTTTACCTTATTTAAAAACAATTTGATTAAATATACTTTTAACGTGATTAATCATTTTTGTTTTATTATGTATTTTATACCTTTCACACCTATTTGACATTTAATCATCTTACTCTAAAACATTCCCCGGTTCAATCAAGTTACTTATTGTAAAAAAGAGTAGAGAGGGATAAAAGGACAACAGAGTAAACGGGGGAGAAAAGGTAAAATGAAAACAAAGTAAAAATAATCAAAAAGGGCAATAAGGCCGAAATATTAAAAATGGCAATAATGTCAAAAAGGGGCATAAACTGAGAAGAATGGTAAAAAAGGGCATAAAGTTAAAAAAGAATAAAAAGCGTAAAAATGGCATAAAGTAAATCTAGTAAAAATAAAAAGGTTATAAAGTTTTAGTGATCTAAAATTATAGATAAATATAAAATATAAAAATTAGCCAAAATGGTAAAAAATGTAACGGGGTAAAAAGAGTACCGGGGTAAGAAGGGAAACGGGGTAGAACGGTTAAAGGAGTAAAAAGGGTAACCTATGTTAAAAGGGTAAGAAGGGTAAAAAAGTGTAAACGGGATAAAGTTGTGAAAGTGGTTCAAAGCTTTAATAGTGTAAAGAGGTAAACGAGTTAGATGTGGTAGAAGAATGCTTAAATAGATTTGATCGAATTCAACCATTTTTGCTTTTTTTAAACCTTTTAAATGGTTTTACCGTCTTTAGAAATATTTTCCCTTATTGGCTATCTAACCCTTGTAATTCTTTCTACACAAGTTACCCTTTTTATCTGGGCGTAACATTTTCACCCTTTTTTAAGTTACTTAATTAAATTCATTGTCTACCCTTTTTGAGCTTAACAAATTCTTCACCCGGGTACTTCATTGCTGGTCATAAATATATCGTGTTTCTTAATTCATGTTCGAAACTCAAAGATGAAGTAGGAGGATACAGAAGGAGTGGCCTAATGCACGAAACCTGGTGGTGGAAACACTTCCTTTCCCCCCCAAAAATGCGAGAGAAACCACAGGGACAGGTCGGCAACACGCGTTAGTAGTCGCAGAGAAACACGATGGGCTAGTAGATATTGACACCCTGTTACGTATGTAGTGTACAAGACATTTTCGACTAAAATTTGAACCTCATGCACACAATATTGTGTTTACAGCCGCACATGAGGATTACAGAAGTTTTTAGAAATTGTATCCAGCTCATTAAACGATACTATTTCAATGGCAAAACATGATCAAACACATTCTAAAATTTATTAAGGAGGGATAGTATACTATTTGTGAATCAATCAGTGTGTAGTGAACATATACAAAAATCACGAAGAGTTTTAACAAATTTGGAAAATAAACAAGGAAATCTAGTTTTCTTACATCCATTATAGTTTCCAATCATGGTCTGGGTCAGTTTTGTAATCAAGTCATATAGTTCCCACTACCGGCTGGCTAGACCTCTCATAGCTTCATATGTTTAGTAATATAACTTAAGGCTTGGACAGGCACATCATCCAGTCCCCAGCCATTAATTCATCAATGTTAAAGAGTAAATCATTAATCATAAATTTTTGGCTAGAGAGAAAATCTAACCCAGGTCTCTTAGCTCAGTAGGAAGAGACAATACTGACTAAGCTAAGGTGTCGAATTAAACATTAGTTTAATTTAATAAATAACGATTTTCAAAAAATATTAATATGAGCGCCTTTGTAACAATAGACAAACGTATTAAAATTGAGATGCATTACATTTAAGACTAATTACTAGGCTCATGAAAAGTGGTAAAATAATTTGTTATTGTAAATCAAATATATGTTACGCACTAAATATTATGTAAGGCCTATTTAATACTGATGATGGCGTATTCTATTTTATATATTTAATTGTAATATAAAGACCAAGGTATTAGTTTTAAAATAGTTATTGAAAAATGGTCAAAAATTAATTAAGGAATATCAAATATATAAAAAGCTGGAGTTTACTAAATGGAAATTGTAGTAGTTATCCCTTTCACCTAAAGTTGTGACGTTGCGTGAGCAGCCACCATTTGACTAGTTTAGATGTAACTAATCCTCAGGTATTCAACGAGCCATGGACAAATCATGATACAATCACAATCACAATCACAATCACAATGACGAGTCTCCCATAACATTAAATAATTCACTTTCTATTATTGACCGATTGTTTTCTCGTTTGGCATTGGTAAGAAAACTGTTGCAAGAAATGCATAAATTCTATCAGAGTCTAGTAAGGAAATAGGCTTAAAAGTGAACGCTGAAAATAAAATGTATATGATAACATAAAGAATACAGATTTTAGATGATAATTTAAATAGTAAAATAAACAATAGATCGTTTGACATGGCTTATGAGTTTAAATATTTTGGAAAAATTTTAACTAACAATAATTATATTAGAAAGGAAATGAGGAAACAATATGTTCGGGAAATACATACTATTCTTCGATCAGTAAGATGTTGATAATTATCATTATTTAAAGGAAAGGTAAACCCAGAATACACAAAACAATAATGTTAAATGTTACATTCATGGACGTTAAACGTGGTCTCTTACCTTACATGAACAAAATGAAGGGTGCTCGAAAAAAGGATATCAAAATTATATTTGGTCAAAAAAGTGAAGGAGTTTACTTAATAATGAGCTATGTTTCATGTAATCATCACAAGACATTGCTAGGATAATCCAATCTCGTAGATAATAGTGGGCAGGACATACAGCGCAAATGGAAGAATCTAAAATCGTGTTCATGGGAGTGACTGACGACTCCCAATGGGAAGAAAAAAAATATGGAAAAACCTAAGCGTAGATGAGAGGATATTATTAGAATAGACTTGAAAGAGATAAGGTGTAATGAGGTAGGCTGGATAGAACTGACTTAAGATAGATATAGGTAACATTCTTTTGACGTGTAACTATATTTTACTTTCGAGATTTTGGTGCCATAGAGTAAGTATGTAAGTAATCTTTCATATACCTACCAGCAAGGTCAGTCAATATCCTTGTAAGGGTAAACTACCAAAACAACACGTTTTGTTTGTGTGTACTAAAGGTATACATATTTAAAATAAAACAAACCCACTTAGAAAAGGGATATTATTTGTATATATGTTTATATAACATTCTATTAATATTTAAAAATTAATTATTTTAATAAGTTCATAGTTCAAATATTTTAAATTTTCGATCGATCCGCATTTAATAACACAAATGGTCTAGGAATAGAGAATTTGAAATTCTAAAGAATTACGCCAGCATTTATGCAGGAAACGAGTGAGTGTCCTACCCTTTAGGAAATGCCATTTCACTAAACATAGCAAGGGTTCAGACCCACCCTCTCTGTAAGGGTTCTCTCCCCTTCACTGCTCCCTCGCCTTCTTATAAGTCCACATC
>CABFOV010003195.1:26551-53412 GCA_902141375.1 Timema poppense | reverse complement strand
GCCTGCCCGGCTGGCGCCAGTGTAGAAACAATCCGGACTTAACCTCGGGCCTCTGGGTACCCGAACTCGCCACTAACGGGTATGCTGGATAATAAAATATTATAACTCTATGGGTTAACACCACAACAATAATTATAAGTTATTTATTCTCACCAACATCTTCCACAGCAGTACACACTCCAATAAAATAGTCCTATTTACGCACAATAGCCAGTTCTTCATCACAACACAAACAATCCTTTTCTTATCAAAAAAACAAAACATACACAACAAACAATCATATCAACAACGTTACTATGGGTTACAAAAACAAAAGAAATTTAATGTCCATAGAGGTTTCAGTACGGGCAAGAAATGTACTTCTTCTTTGACCCAAGCACAGGCATCACTGGTCCTTTCATCTCTTTAATCAAAAATGTAAACAACTTAGTCCCCGCTGTGCAGTATATCAGTTATAGGATATAATTTTCCTTCATAACATCAGTTAGCAAATTCTTTCCCATTTAAATTCGTTATATTTCATTTATAGCTTATGTTTCTTTATGAGAGCTACATTCACGGGGGAGGGGACACACAGATATAGCATCATTATAACCTTATATGGTGCTTATATAAAGATAAGGTCTGGGTTTGAATCACTGCCTTGTAAAATAAGGGGTTTTTTTCGAGTAAAGTTTTATTCTAATTGGAAAGGCCTTTAATAAAATAAAAACATATCCCACCCTCCTAATATTGATAAAATTCTACTCTTATGTCATTGTTATTGATAGGCATTAATATTATCTATCAAATATGACATTTTTAAATCACGTACATTGAAGTATGAATACATAAAGGGGTATCTAGTAGCAATCCTGATTCCTACCAAATTTGGGAGGGTTGTTTTCCCATTTCCTCAAGACAAAAGAGGGTACATTCCCTCTAAAATTCTACCTGATTCATTCCTACCCCACTAGTGTTAATATACGGATAAACCGGACGGGTAGTATGATGAAGTATATATATTTAACACAATTAGTAGTCTCAAGATACAAGACCAGTTAAGATGCTGTGGAAATATTCTCTTGAATGCAATTACAGCCCCCGTACCCTCTGCCCTTTCTTGGCAGCAACCCGCAATGCTTGGCCACTAGTGTTTCAAACCTCAGATACGTGTGGGTCATTAGGCCCCTTCTCCCCTCCTCCAGACCTTACACTTTCTGATGAGGTTTGGAGCCCGCAATCTCTTTCCATGAGTAGAATAAGGCTCGTGGGAAGTGACGGTAGAGGGGAATGGGGGTTGAAGGGGAAGGAGGAGTTGAGGCTAGAAGCTCAATCCAAGACTTGCTGTGAAAGGGAGGGGGTGCAACGCAAAGGGGCATTTATGAAATTAGCGAAACACACTCCCATAGAGTTCATTCAATTAAGGAGGCAGTAACCTGCGAACTGAATCCTCTTTCCTCTACACACACTTTCTCACTCCTCTTATATTCCCTCAAACCCCCTCCATAGTCTACTTGTAGTCCATCTCTTACCTTTGATTACTTGGATACAGTCTCCTTTTGTGGCTTAGGGAAGACGGGAAGATGGCTAGCACAGAGATTCAGTTCCTTTCTCCATGTAATTCCATTACTGGGTTGCTGGAAATAGGAAACGAGTGGGGAAAAAAAGGGGGGAGAGGATATTGGAGAATACTTTGGTACGATGGTAAACAAGAAAATAACAGGTTACGTAAACTAGTCAGAGTAGAAATTATAGTTTATCTAGTATAATGATTGAATTCTTTTGGGGGAATTAACACGCACTTCAAGAAGATATAGTATCTATTTTTTTATTTTTCAAATAACTTAAATATTTATTGGGGTAGAACCTGATTTTATTTTGTACGCCACGTCCTAGTAACCATCTAGGATTGTGATGCCAAAATTTAAAAAAATGAAATTTAGAAGAAATCTACTTTCATTTCCGTGAATGGAGGGATAAAAATCATTTCAGGGAAATATTTCTGTACACTCCGTCTAGTTGGAAACCATGACTTCCCCAGACCAAAAGAGCAATACGCCTTTGCCCACAGCCCACATACCCACCAATGCCTGTTATGTTTTCATTAGAGAAAGGCCACTCGAATCTTCGAATCCTCGAATACCCCGAATCCTGACAAGTATTCGAGATTCGAAGATTCGGTGTTTTACTGGATTTGATGATCGAATCTTTCACCTCATAAACAAAGCATCATAAGTTGAATTCAAAAATTACTTAGTTTGGCCTACTTGAAAAGCACAACTTAATCTGTAATATTTATTTTGTCGGACAAAAGAGATAAACATTAATAAAATCATCTTTAAAAAAATAAAAAATTATTAGGTGTGGAAAATGTTACGTGCCTTGTACCCTACCCCCCCACCTTTATGGGAAACTTGGGCTCGACCGTTTCAGCACATGCTCACTTAAAAACTTTCACCTCACGAACAATCTTGTAAATGTTTTAATAAACACATTAAAACTCATCTAAAACTGAAAATAAAAACTATAATTACAAATAAACTCGAAATAAATTAAACAAATCATGGCTTTTTTTTAAACAGAAATAATAACTCATTACGGATGATACAAAGTCAGCCGCCATTACACACGATACAAAGTCGGCTGCCATGACGTATATGTTTACTCGCCCGAGTGATGATTAAAATAAAGATACTGTTAATTCTTATTACCCAACTGGTTTTAATTATCTACAACTATGTAAAGAGCCCCAATTTACTGCATACAATCCTTAAGTTAGATATATTTTGTTGGGTTTCATGAAAAAAAAAATACTGTCAACAGTCAGACAGCGATAAAACTGTTTATTTATCCCTATTGACCTACGTATCGTATATGGATTGATTGTTTAGAAACGATTCAGGTAAACAGATCACTTAGTAAGAGCTCTCGAGTTTTAAGAATCAAATAAAGACTTGCTAATTCATTATTTATTTTTTAATTGATTTTAACTTAGTTTTTATTATTTAAAAATATATGTTATTAAAGTAATTGCAGAAATATTCAAACGTAGTCCTGTCTTATAAAATGGGAATGAACATATTGTAGTCGAAAATATGTTCGTGTTTAAAAATAGAATGTTTTCTCAGAAATCGATATATCGCAAGAATCGAATATATTTGTTTTTTACGCAAAAATTGTTAATGGATACAAAAGAAAATAATAATAAAACATACTTAAGCATTATTGAGTTCTTTAATTCCAATGTATGTTTAATTGTTAAGCATTTTGTTTAAGTCTTTATTAAAAATATCCGGTGTATTTTTAATTTTGCTATCTTAATACAATAAAATATCCTTTAATGATGATTAAAGTTGATCAAAGGATATATAGGCCTAATCTGTTTATATCATGTTTTTTTAGAAACTTAACCCATTCTAACAACACTTTTAAAAATAACTAAAAGGAACTCAAGTTTTGATTGATTTGATTTTTAAACAACAATAATATGAGTATAGATTGTTTAATTTGGCTTGATTTTAACCTGTATTTTGCGAGGGGGGTTTGGGTTGATTAAAATTGAAAGCATGATTGAAATAAACTTTAATTCACAGTTTAGGCCTATATTGTTTAATGTGGGACTATTTGTAAATCATTAAAATGTATAACGATTTGCTAGGATTCGGATTCGGATTCGAGATTCGAGATTCAAAAATAAAATATTGTGACGTAATTTGCCACGCTACCTTGTATTTCCCTATGTTTTCTACTTTTTGTGAACAATTTCCAATTTATTTTCGTGTGAAATTAAGCACTTTGAAGTTAGACCACACTCTGGTTGTCGACCTGACAAATAATACTATTTACATCTATTAAATAAAATAAAAGGACGGAAGGAACAACGTAAAACATTGTTTTAATAATTTAAATAAGGAATTTTGATTTAAGGAAGAACACTTACCTTTTATTAAACATATTAATGATCCTTTTAAGAAGTGTGTTTGACTCTCATTGTATTCATTTTCAACGTCGACCATGTTTGTTTTTAAAGCATGCGCAGTTCTATCAAACAAGTGAGTAGCGAGTCTGGTGGTTGTAGAAGAAGAAAAGAAAGAAAAGACAAGGCTCGAGGTAAATAACTCAAAACAAGTGGGCTGTTCAATTTTGACAGAAGGAAATAGACATTTAATTCTTTATAAAACATTTTCCACCTTCAATTGGTTATATTTCAATACTTATATTAAACCTGCATTTTATTTGATTTTTCTCCCTAGTCCATAGCCAACATTTTATCTTTTGTTTTTTTAATATATTAGTTTTCTCTTTGGACTTGGAAGTATGAATAGAACATTTTTAAATTTGATTATTGGAAAGTTTTCAAGAGAAGAGGAGGTCTTCTTCCTCGGTGTTGGTCCAACATGGAGCCAAATCTGTGGAGCTCCCAATTCAAATTATTTTAAAGTGAATTAAAGGTTGTGAATTAAAGTACAAGTAGCAAAAATGTAAAGCTAAGTGTGTGTACAAGAACTATAATATTTATTTTCGTTTAAATTGTGGAAGAATTTGAAGTGAAACAAATTTCTGAAGATGGTGTTTCAATAGGGACTAAATTATTCATGGGTGAGGTCAAACCAATTCTTCAACTTTCAATTATTGCTATAATTTTTTTTCTTTCTCCTATAAAAATCAGAACTCATTTACTTTCAGAAAAACAGACTAATGCAGAGAATTAATTAACATTTTATTTTATGTCTAACTATTAATTTTATTGATTGTATTATTTGTTTCTCTTCTTTTTGGTTTCAACAATACTGTTCTATACTTTGTTAAATTAGAATTATAATTAACCGGAATTCCATAGGTAGGATTGGGATGTGGTAGAAAGGGAAACAACAATAGATCCACAAAAGTGCCAACAATTGTTATTTTATACATTTATTTTTATTTGTAGCCTAAATTACTTTTTACTTCAACAATCCATTTTTATCTAAATTGTTCATGTTTTTAGTTTTAAGTTTCCCCAGTGGTCTCGAGTATTGAGAATCGTAGTGCCACTGACTGAATTAGCCGAGGTAATTGTTTCTCTTTCTTTTAATTATTATATCTCTCCTAGATACTAGGGGTGTGCGCCCAACAAAAACACAATCTTTATACATCTTGATGTTAACTATTGTTGTTACAGCATAATATGTCAGAAGACACTTGATATAAATATATATATATAGATATATATATATATATATATATAGAGAGAGATAACAATAATTCTCTCACACTGTAAAAGTCAAATTTTATTTATATTACAATGTAGATTCGGATTCGAGAAATAGTGGATTCGACCCATCTCTAGTTTTTATTTATTATAATTTAAGGGAATGGGACTAAGTGTGAATCGAAATAAATGATGTACAATAGGACATCTATCTATTATATCGATTCAGGATGGAAATTCAGTCTCTCAAGGTAGAATAAAAAATGAGGATGATTTTTGAAACTATATAGAATGTAGATGTTAGCTGTAGCGCTTAATATATATTAATGCCTAATATATATGATATATAACGTACATATATGCATAACGCGGTGGAAATGATTATAGTTTGAAACCGGCTCAAAACATTATGCTAGTAGATAGCGTGCTGTTTATTCCGCTGACTTGGAGCAAGGTCAGACCCACATGGTCATGGAACGTTGGTCGAGTGCGCGCGCATATATTTATATCAAATAAATAAATATATATAGATATAAGAGATAATATTAAATTTTATATATATTAATATATATTTATATCTAATATGTGTGTAATATTATATACATAAATTATATATAATCGTCATATTATCTAATATAATAATATAATATATATATAATACACTTAAAACTAATATATATATATATACATATATATTAGATACAAATATATATTTTAATATAGTAGATGTATTAGTTTATTAGTTATGAGTGGTTAAATATATATTAAATAATATGTATATTATATATATTTATGCCAAATATATTTATATATAATATATATGTATATAATATTACATATAATTAGATATAAATATATATTAATATATAATAATACACTTATAGCTAATACATGTATTATATTTCAATATATATATTTTATATATTAACTATATATAAAATATATATTAGATGTAGTATGTTTTTGCAATATTATTCGGTGATTATATATATATAGTCCCCAGATATTATTGCTTGTTAGTGTTGTACTTTTATGTACTAACGTTGCAAATGTGTTAGGGATGATAAAGGTTGAATTTAGAACAATTATGAACACAATTGTATGGAGGAATAGTATAAAGGCATTTAGAAAAGTAATCTCCTCAGTATATCCAACCATAATTCAGACCCCAATCATTTTCTCCAGTCTATTATGCGAATTACACCTTAAACCAGTGATTTTCAACATTCTTCAACTTGTGGCAAACTGATCAAGCCACTAAACGTTTTTTAAAGACTCACTATTACTTTCTTAAGTACATATTTTAACATTAGAATAAAAAGTATTAAGAAAGAGTTTAATGTTCAATAGCTAAAATTCAAATAATTGTTGTATATAAAAAATAGTGTTTGAATTGGATTAAAAATTTTGAATTTTACCTTTATTTATTTATTTTTTATTATTTTTGGTATGGTACTAGAGTCCTTCGGTAACTACAGACCATTCTCAACACAACGGTTGAAAAACACTGTCCTGACCATACGAACCTCGAAGCTGGTTAATCTGTATAAAACTATTGTGTGGATTTCTAATTTGTAAGACCCTTTGCTAGATTTCAACTTTCAAAACAGGGCTAGGGAACCAAAAAGCTCCAATATTTCTTAATACTGCTGTTTAAAAATAATCTTTGGAATCTATTTCAAGGCCATTTAAATTGGAATATAAACACAATAATACGCTCCAACCATCAACCTTCTCGTAGTGAGGTATTCTGCGTTCTTCACTTGACAAAATTAAAACTAACATCAATTGATATTTTATTTTATTTCAGAATCGTACCTTTTTAAACAATTTTGAGTTAAATAATATTTTAAAAATAATTTTACTGGTCTCAATTCAACTGTTTTCTAAAGCAGAATATGGAAAACCATATAATTCATTCACGATCATAGTTTAATTGGATAACAGGTCAAAAGGTTACTAGAAATAGTCCCTAATATATCCCTTCGCTAACAGATGGCATCTCTTACTTTGTATCACTGTAATGAAAACAGATGGTAATATATAAATGTGATAGTTAACCACAATAATTTAGGCCAATACTATTTATATATTTATTTGAGGTCGGACACAAAGCTTATTTATCGTTTGATTCAACTTAAAAAAATATTATTCACCACGGCACTTCCACAAGAGGTCTAAAGAAAATTGCTTTAAAATGACGACCGACGAATTTAAACCATGTGATTGAACGTGACAGAAACAAGTTCATTACAATGATGCACCTACGCAGTGGATAAACATAATTTATTCACTTAAATATTTCAAAATACAATAAAATAATCATAAAATAATTTATTATATATATGAAAAAGAATTTTTTATTTTCCAAATTAATACGATGCCTGTATTAAATGTATTGATGTATGCACTATAATACACATCCTCAATAACGTTCCAAAAAGAAGAATAAGTACTTTTAATTATGATTAAAATATCGTTTTGAGTTGTAAAAAAAGAAATTATTAATAATAATGAGATAGTATAGTTAAGTTTACGTTATTTTGAATGTAAAATATAACTTGTAAGTAAAAAAACTGAACATATATAACAAAAGAGTGAGAATTTACAAGTGTTGGAAAACCAATACCTAAACGATAATTTTTGGTACTATCATGACAGACTCTACCACGATACGACGACGTCTGGTTTGATCTGCAAGTTACAATACTACGTCCTACTGCCCGTTTGGGCTATACGCTACTGGGCTAGTAATTGGGAAGGTTGAATATAAAAGAAGTGAACCTGCACTTGGGCGGAAGGAGAGTGGAAACACATTTAGCAAAAAACCCCACAGTTCACACAAGTGAGATTCGAACCTTGATCTCCCCATCCTTGGCAGTATATGAATCAAATAGCCAAAGCTATTATTTATGCTTTTTAGTGAAGATTGTCACATCTAGATATCATATTCTGAACATTGAAAAATTACACCTGAACACGGGAATCGAGCCCGGCACCTTTGACTTAGTATGCCAATGCTCTTAACACTGAGCTATCCAGAGCTCATCCCGTGCCTAGGTTCATGCTTCATTCATATTTTTAAGGCAATGTAGTTCAACGTGAAACTAGCGCGTTAGCTAACTACGCCACCGAGTTGGGTCATAAGTTACACAAATAGGATTCCCTCCGTGGGCTGAAATAGGCTCTCAATGTACCTAAATTAACATACCCCCATACATTTTAGTAATAATAATAATTCGTGATATCCTAGGACAATAAATTAGCCAGTTGTAGCTGACACACTTTGCTTTAGAGTATGGAATATGTTTTACTTAAACAACCACTTGTGCATCAATATAAATCATTACTCTTGGATAACTTTATAATTTTATCACTCACTAGTCATACAACCATAATTTTAGTTTTAATTAAATGTTATAATAGTTTACCTTTAGAAAGAAGACGAGAGGGAGTATTCAGTACTTTATAGCTCCTCCACTTTGTATGAATTTATTTAAAAAAGAAGAACTTTCCCTTAGATTGTGTTCTCGCTTTCACCTATTTTCAAATATCTCATTTCAGTAACATCTTTGGCTAAAAAAATCTTGACAATAGAAGCCTTCGCTTCGCAGATTTGATGATCATTTAAATTTCCCTCTATTCTTGTTTTTAGGAAAAAAGACTTTACACAAAAGTTCTCTCTCTATATTTCCCCCTTTTTCTAATATGACATTGTCGGACCAAACTTCTTTAACTACATCCATGTTCAAAGAGAGGTGTACAAATTAAAATGACTGGATTTTTTAAAATGTCACAACCATACCATTAACCAACGTCTGTTTGTTTCTTACAAAGCAGGCACCACCTACATTGTTTATTATTATTTTTTTACACATCTGTCCATACCCTTTTGTTCTTCTTGTCTCTTTCCTTCCTATCACCGGATCTATTTTCATCTTCGTTTTCCACCTTTTAAACCCCTCAGTCTGTATGTTACCGAAATCCTCTAGCGTTGTTTCTTTCTATCTTGCTCACGTATTATCTCTTTATCCTTTTATTTCTACTCTCTCTTTCTCTGTCGATTATTTTCTCCTCTCTCTCCAGATTCCTCACTCCGCGGTTATAATTTGTCACACGTTACCGGCGCCGAGCGAAGGTTATTCTGGTCCCATTGTTTGGCGCACAGGGGGGAGAACCCCGAAACCACGGGCTGCGCACTCTGCACTTGACACCTGACGTGCGATCTCACCCTTCCCTTCCTCAGACCCTCTGCCCGCGCGTTAATTACAGTCACAAGTACCAACTGCGGTGCACTTCTCCACAAAGTAGAAAGGCAGTGGCTCAGGGTTTTGCATTGATAGAATGGAAAAGTCAAAGTGTGAAAAGAACGGGGAGGGGGTCTATTCTAGTTCCATAGACGTATAAAGTAGTGAAACTATGATGTGATTATGACAAATAAAATTCGTTTTATGAGGCTACCTTGTGTCTCAAAACTTAACGATTACCTTTTCTTTTACAAAACAACATGTATATGTGCAATAGGCGTTTGTCCACCTCTTTTCCACTCAATAGATCTTTGAGCCTTTTTTTCGTGTTCAATTCTGCCCATTTGATTTGTTTATTGGGGAATGCCCCAATGGTTTATTATTTATTATGTGTACCCATAACTTTTTATGGCTACCCCATTGGTTCGATTAGACGGGAGGATATTGGTGTGGGGTAGTTTTCCCCACTGTATCGAAAGTTTGGGATGATTATGGTGTCGGGCAGTGTGGACCATTAGATATAATCCCTGGACTTGATGTTTTTAGTTTCAAACTAATGGCAAAAGTTTCTAAATTTGTGACCTCTTTCTTAGTTTGTACCATAAAATACTGTGGATGTGGCTGGGAGCACTGTCAACATAACACATTCTGAAACCTATGCCAACATTGAATACCAAATTTGAGTCATAAAGAATATCCCACACCTATTATTTGTGTCACCATAGTGTTCATGAAAATACCAGTGGCCACATGTTAAAATTAAGGAAGGTTGTTTAGAAGAAGTGCACCCATATTAGCGTGGAGTGTGTGTGTGTGTGTGTTTGTGTGTAAAAGGGGGTAGAGAGATGTGATAAATCATAATATGTTAAAAAAAACTGGCTAAGATTTTTGCATTGTCCTCACAGTCAGCGGCAATCAGTATATCATGAGGCTGACTCCTTTTAAAACCATGCGATCACTGATGCAGATAACCCCTCTTTTTCAATTTAGCTTCTAGCCTTATCTGATGTCACTGCCAAAGTTACACATTTGAGAAACAAGAGTGGATATTTAGTGCTAAGCTAGTTTTTTGTGTGAATAGTTGACATTTTATTAGTTTTCGTAGAAATAAGAGAAAACTTTAGTTAGCTACTAGCAGCAGTTTACAACACACAAATTACAACATTGCTACCAGTAATATTTGCTGAATTTATTCTTTAAAAACCCATTTTCATAGTTGGTACTGCCTTAATTTCCAATAAAACACTTTAATGTACTACGGCTTATCACTACTTTTATAACCTAAATCAAATAAATTAGTTAATACAGGTCACAGGATATTATTTACTATTCTTTAGGTTGTGTTACATACCTACATCAGTTTTATATATTGTACCATCAATGGTTTTAGAGAAAAGAAGCACAAAACTGCCAAGTAAAACATGTATCACCAACATCTTAAAACTACAAATAATATTAACAACCCTAGCGTCACAAATAGATAAGAAAATATCAATATGTATAGTTGTGATAATATTCTTAATTATTTTAAATATCATTAAAATATTATTGCTTAATATATTAGTATTTGCTCATATTTTCTCACATATTAGATTGAGACTGTGTGTGTATGTGTATATGTGTTCAGTGTGGTGTTTACCCAAGCGGCACGAGTCTACTCATACACACAAAGGAACTGTTGATAAATGCTTTAGGAGTGGCTAGAGGGTGAGAGAGAGAAATACATTCGTCACTATCTTTTGTCAAGACTTTAAGAGATCTCATGTACCAGAAAAATATGTTTGATTAATTTTAGTTAGGCCTACAAACCCTTTTCAACTGTAAGCCCAGTACGAACTAGGAAACATTTCCCCGGAAACATTGTTGCTAACAGGTTCCCCATCTGTTGGTCAACAGTTGGTCAACATTTTTGCATGCTGCCTTTGTGTTTACTTGCGATGAAAACATGTTTCCCGTGACCCATTTCAAATGGGTTACAAGAAACAATGTTGGCCAACATTTATGACAACAATAAACATGGGCCGGTCTGACTTTGCTATTTGGATGCTTTGTTGATACTAGCTTTGGTTTGCTTGCTTCAGCATAGGTTAAAAGGTGGAGCGATAGTGTGCTCGAAACCACACTACAGGCCAGTTTCATAGTCAAATTTAGTACGCCTCAAGTGCGGCGCTACACTAAGTATCATGACGACACCTACCTAAACCAGAATGGAATGGGCCAGTTTCCTATGCGAGAACGGCCCATTCCATTCGAGTTTAGGTAGGAGTCGTCATGAACTTAGTGTAGCGCCGCACTTGAGGCGTACTAAATTTGACTATGAAACTGGCCCTATGAATTCTTTCATACCACGCTGAGTACATCAGTTACTGATATCTTCTTTTGTTATGTCATGGTCAGCCGAAAAAACTCTGAAACTGATTGAAACATTTCATATAAATACACTTTTGTGGGATGTGGCAATTGAGGACTGTAAAAATCGCGTCAAAAATAGGATGTTTTAAATACAATAAGAGGAAAGTTTTCAGTTAGTATAAATGAACACAAATCCACCACAGTTTTCTTCTTCTGTCTTCTTGAACAGCTCATAAGTCATAACTATATACAAAGCACAAGCCATAGCAGCATCCTCAACAATCATATTTTCCTAAACTGAACTATGTATGGGAAACGAATATTTGATCATTGAAATTAGGACGCGAAACAATGTTTCTTAAATGTTTGCCAATAATCTGTTTACCATGTTGGCCAACAGCAATTGAAAAACAGTTGGTGAACAGTTGAGAAAAAGTTGAGAAAAAGTTGAGTAACAGTTGAGTAACAGTTGGGCAACATTTGGGCAACAGTTGGCCAGCAATTTTGCCAAACGCGTACTAAGCTTAAGATATACTTTTGGGATGTAGCTTTCACAATCGACTAAACCACCGATGATCGGGAGAGCAGAGTTCGAATTTAAGTCAGGTGTATTGAGGTTGTTTGTTTCTAAATAATTGTTTTACACTCCCCCCTCAATGCAAGTTCGGGTAGACTTCTTATGATTTCAAACGTTCTCATTCTTAACAAATTAGCGCAATTAGTAGGGCTTACATACGCATAAAAACCGAGCGCGTTGTGGATAGTAGAATAATAATAGTAATAATAATAATAATTATTATTATTTTAATTTCCTTTATTATAGTGCTGGCAAACAGTCACAAGAGCTACATAGCATCCGCTTCGGTGGCTGCACGGTCTAAAGCGCTAACCTCGTATTTGAATAGACTGCCAAAGACAGGGAGATCGGGGTTCGATCCAAGTTGGGTGTATTGAAGATGATTTTTCCTAAATGGTTTTCCACTTTCCCTCCACGTAAATGCAGGTGCAATTCCTCTAAATAAATCCTTCCTACTTCCCAAACAATTAATGTAATTAGTACATAGGCGTATAGCCTGAATAGGTAGTAAGACGTGGTGCTATAAAAAAGTTACATAACAGGCCATCATTGGTTAATACACAAGTATGACATAGAGGTATAGCTGCATAAGAATATGAACTAAACAATCATAGGTAAGTAGAGATATGAAACGGAAACTTTTACAATTATCATTTCTGTAACTGATTAAATGGATGATAATAATAACAACAGTAATAATAATTATTAGTAATAGTAGTAGTATTAGTAAATAAACACCTGCTTCGGTGGCCACGTGATCTAACGCACTCCTATAGCAATAGACTAGACTGCCTATGACAGGTAAATCAGAGTTTGATCCTGGTTGGATATCCTGAGGTCGGTTTTCTTAATCGTTTTTCCACTCTCACTCTCATGTACACCCTCTCTACGTCTTGTTATTACCTCGACCATGAGAAGGTAATAAAGGGAGAGGATATAAACTACATAAACATCTCACTCCACGAAACTGTGGGTGCAATTCCTATTAATTTAAACTTATTCATCCCTAACACATTGGCGTGTTTAGTACATAAGCGTATAAGCCAAACGGGTAGTAATACGTGGTGATAAAAATATATAGGGAAAAAACAAATGTGGGAGAGCCTTTATATACACGTTATGATCATAAATCATACTTCAATTTTTGTTCATCAACAGGTTGATTAAAATAATTTAAAGAATGACCAGACATTTTTCTACCCCTCTCCCCTGCCCCTATCACTTGTGATGCCTTCACGATTTCAGGGGAAAAAAAGTTATAACCCAGAATGTTTAAGGAATTCTATATATCAAATGCATGTCTCTATGGAAAGTTAAAGTTAAGTGTTATGCGAATAGAGACCTTATGCAGAAAAAAAGATGGTCAAAGATTCGGTGCAATTCGGGTCTACTCTTCCAAACTTCATCCTGTTGCTAAAATCTTTAAAGTATCAATCATTCTTTCTTAACCACTAATAGAACTTCTCATTTTTGTGTTTTGATTCCTTACTAATGGTTCTAAATTTAATAGAATTTTAAATTATTATTTACTCATACAAATGGTTTTTTAAATCTTCATTGCTTGAAAATCTAAGTTACCTTATAATTATCATGTGTGATATGGTATTACTTTTTTGTAACCACTATTTAACCCAAAATGCCCTCCCCTCCTCCCCTTTTGGTGATTAATTATCAGAAACGAGAATATTTGTTTTCCACGAGAGGCTACACATACACACACACACACACACACACACAATTTTTCGGATTGTACAGATAACTTTAACTGAAAGAATTCGGCCTTCAGTTATCGAACTGATCTAGTGTGCTATAGTTTTTGATCATAAACTTCAGTCCTGGCCTACACATCACTACGCCCCAATATCCGCGAGTAAGAACCTATAGATAAGTAACACAATTGCTCATATTGCGTTTTTTAACATAACTAGCTCACCCGACAGACGTCTTTCTGTCAAATGCTATTGGACTGTAGCAGTCCCACAAACTTATCTTTTCTGGTCAAGATCTGGTGATGGCGTCGCTTATAAAGTGTACATGTCATGATAACATCTTTAATTTTCAGTAATGGTCACCAGAACAGATAAGTTTGTGATACTATACAGTCACAAATGTGTAATTTAAACAAAAAATTGAATACAAACTTATTTCAGAGTGATCACTTTATTAATTGACTATCAAATAATTACCATGATATCAACAATAAATTTGCATAATGTTAATATACTTTTATATGTATTTTTAATGTCATAATCATAAACAACAACTACTTACAACATTCAGTTTTCTATTTCGTACACTGCAATACTTTAGTAATAATGTACTAAATGATATTTTCATTGTAATGCTTTATGGTACACGATATTTTGTGTTTGATTACCTGACGCGTAAACAAACAAAGCTGATGGTTTTCCAAAATGGGAATAGGCAACATACAATTGGCCATGCGAGAAACATGGGTTTTCAAGATTAATGCCGCAAACACTCAATGACTGCCCCTGGGATTTATTTATGGTCATAGCGAAAGCAAGCTGCACTGGAAACTGCAGTCGTTTAAATTCAAATGGTATGTCAGTCGGAATCATTGGGATGCGTGGTATCAAAACGTCTTCTCATTTATACTTTCCCTTTACAATGGTTGCTTCGATCACGTTGTTCAGTAATTTTTTCACCGCTAGCCGTGTGCCGTTACAAAGAAGCGGTTGGTTGATATTTCGCAACATTATGATCACCGATCCGACCTTTAATGGAAGATTGTGAGGCAGCAATCCTGGAAAATCCAGTGAGTTCAATAATTCGGGTAGATAGTTGATGACATAATCTTGGTTAGTAGCGGAATCAACTGATTTGTATGTCCTCACTTCACCGGTAAATTCATTTTGAATTTTGAAATTTAGTTTATCTACATCCATATTTTTGGCAGCCAATATAATTCGTTCGCTCAACCGAGTATGATGGCTGTAATTTTGAGCAACGTTTGGGAACAACTTTTGAATGAGTTCAGTTTTTGATTCAGTAAACTGACAAAAATTGTTAGGAAAGGTAACACAGCCAGTCAAAACGTCTAAAGCGAAGTTGACATTACCTATATCAATGAGTTGTTTTGAAAATATTTCTCCAGATCGATCATTTTGCAACTCGTAATACCTATAAGCAAGTACGAGTGTAATTTCATTGTGTGAGCGAATTGTTGCTAAGATCAATTAGATCAAAAAAAGTTTATCCTCTACCACTGGGAGCGTCCAAGAAGTAAATCCCCCCAGTTTCATCATGTAAAACTTTCATAAGAGTATGAAATACATTACTTTTGTTGTTGGTTCAACAGCGGAAGATTTATTCGAACTGATTCTCTTAAAGCATCGAGATCGTACAGTTTTTCGCGTTGCAACTCTTGATTAAAAGCGTCGTGCATCGGGCGATTGGGTGCGGCCATGCCTAATTGAGATAATACTTTGTTTGACATCATAGAGTATCATAACGCCTCGTAGTAAATTTCTTCATTGACTTGTAAATTTGGATTTCCTGTTCTAATGCGCATTTTATGTAAGATATCGTCACACATATCATCTTTTTATTTCATCCATAAGTCAATTGGTTTTGATGGGAAGCATGTTGATATAATTATAGAAAACAATGTTAGTATTTTATGAGCTTGTGAAGAAATTATAGCATTATTGAGAGTTTGATCCCAATGTGAGACATTTTCTAACAGTTGCAAACGTTGACAGGCTTCTCTGTAAGAGCCGCACAATTCACCATTAACAGTTCATAAATGTTGGAATGATGTTGGGCCTCAAACATCGGCTAATAGCAATCGTAAATAAAAACACTCATCGTTGCTTGGATGAACTGAATAAATTTGACCTATTGCATCTGTGGAATATACATTTGGGTAAACTATAATTGGTTTTTCTTGTTTCCTTAGCTGAAATTTATTTAAATATTGATTCCAAGTATAATATTTTGGCATTTTGGAGTATAGCAGTGTTCGGGTGAAATCATATTCTCACACATTTAAAAAAACTGGCCAAGGTTGTAGATGGTGGTTGAACTGCTCGTTTCAATGCATTCACTGACGTGAAATATACTCTTTTACCATTTTATAAGTGTATGGCCAAGTGAACAACAGTTGGGTGTCTTTAATGAATGGGAAAATAAAAAATGCGCAAAATTGCTTCATTAATGCTAACATACCGGACCATTTGGTATTTGGTAGCTTCGTCATTGGAATTTTCTGCACCAACTCCAATCACAGCCATGTCACTTCCTTTGGTTACATATTTACAAATGTATTTGATAGATTTCACGGAATGACAAGATTATCATTGATGTGCGCCTTGAAAGTCTTTGGATAGGATCGGTGAATATGGAACAATACAACGATTATCAATTTCAATGTATTGTTCATTTACTTTGACAATTGTTGATCTTCCGTTGTCTGCAGTCAATCGGCGACGATACAGTGGATAACCATCATTTACGGTAATTGTTTCTGCTACTAATGCCCATGGATAACGCTTCGAACATTTACCCTTCACCATACACGGTGAATTTCGATTAAGTATTCCACAGGGACCATGCATATTGTTTTTAATAAATACATTATGCAAGCCTGGATTTACTCGTACATCAGGGATTTCAGCTGATACCACTTCTTCAAATTCATTTGGTCTTATCTTCTCTACCAACCAAATAAGAATATGTGCATGAGGCAATCCACGTTTCTGCCACTCCACAGAATACATCCAGCAGCAAGTCTCGCCAAACAAGCTATGTTTCACATTGAAATCCATTAAATATTCCAACTTTTGTTTGAAGAATCTTGCCGTAATGTCATGAGGATGAATGGGTGGTTGACCAGGGAATAACTCAAGTTGGATTTCTATATAATGCGGATTGCACGTGAATGTGATAAATAAATCTGCTGCGCCACAATGACGAACATACGACATGACATCTTGAGCCTATTCATGTGATATGTCGAATACTCCCGATGTATGTTGCCGGAATAATTGTCATCCGGCTGACACTATCTGCATTTACATCAGTATTAATCACATTTAAAAAGTGAATATAATCTTCAGAACGGAGTTTGGTCTGGTTCAACCTGATGAATGTCAATCCCTATGTTTCAATTTTAAAATACATATCAACAGCATATTGGTGAGATAATCGCCGACATTTCAAGATGTGATTGTCTTCATTTTCACAAACCATCAAGCGGTATGAATAATAGTTCATTGAATTGTCAATTTTGTTGGTTTCGGTACCTGTAAATAAATTATTGTTTTAATGACAATGATTGAACTTGCATATAATACATATAGTAAGTAGCTGATACAAAATCTCCATTGCTAAACTAATTTTTTAATTACCCGTAAGGGGATTTAACATATTGATTGATAAGTGATAACCATCTTCACCTTGTTTAATACACACGCTGTAACTGATCCTTCTGGCGATGTAAGACAATATCACGGGCTTCCAAATTTTCTCCAACTATAACAATGGCAACTTAATCAATTGTTGGTGCATTGAAACGTCTTGCATGTTGGCTCACAGGAGTTTTATCAGCTCTTATTACAATTTTGTGATTATCATATGGCACGAGATTCAGTGCAGTTTTGAACAATCTAATCAACTGATTTTGTTGATGAAAGAAAGTTTGTAATTCTTCTATAATAGACCTCTTCACTGAACTGTTATGTGCACAACGCAGATTAATTTCTTGTGTTGAATTGCCTATTAAATAAATTTGCAGGAATTTGTAGTCGCCATCTGACACCGGCAAAAGTGAACCTGATCGATGATATATTTGGCCTTGTATCTGTGAATTAAAAAGACAGGTTTATTGATTTTGTTACAAAAACTAAAATAAACAAAGCAATACGGGGTATAAGTTTGTTTGTTATATATTATTTTGAAAGTTGGCATAAAATTGTCCCGAACTATATTTGTAGCCCCAAATGAAGTCATTTGGAAGCAGTTGTTATATTTTTGGATATAAGTAAGGAAATGTATGGAATCCGTTCCTGTTCCTGAAACCAATGAGTACAAGGTCTCTGGTGGCGGAATAAATAGCACTAATTTCACTTTGCCATTAGCGCAACACAATCCAGTGGCTTCATTTTTATATTCCAATGCTTTATAATATGGGCTGAGTTCATAGATCTAATAGAAACGCATTTGTAGGCACTGTAGTCAATTTAAACATCGTAACTGAAAGCAACTCGTTTCAAACTTGCAAGATTATTAGCTGAATGGCGTGCTACACGGGTTTGTGATATCCGAATCTTTTTAATTTAATTTCACTTTTCACGTTGCTGTACAATCCGGTTAGAGTGAAAATTAGCTTGGTTTCTAGCATTTAGAGTTTTTCGACCCAAATTGCTCCGCCCGCGTCTTATAGGCGGCATGAGTCGAGACACACACAAAATAAACCAATCAACCAAAGATAAATAGAGGAACTTGTTGGTTGATTGAGAAGATAAGATTTAAAAACAACTAAGAAAATAACACGTACTAATTGAGAATCTACTGAAAAACTGTCAAAGTAAAACTGTATATCGTAAAAAGATAAAGTGACAAATCTACGGATGCATTCAAGTAGTTTATATTAGTTTTAAGGCTACGTTCATAATTATAAAGTTACTGATTAAATTTCAAATGTCTTTTCTTTATATTATGGTGTGGTACTCTTTGGTTTTATTTGAATAATACGAAACAGTAAGTAAATGAATCAAAAGTGTATTTTAGGGTGTCTTAGATCGATTCACTTAATCGATTCATTGCTCAAATCGATCTTTTCGACCCCAAAATATCGAGACTTCGATAAATCTATCTCAGATCGCCATCCCTAGAATTGACAGCTAGGAACAGTTTGAATAGGAAAACGAAAAATGTGGTTTTTACGTTTTTCAGTGCAATTTTTCCAACTTTTCTTGTCATAAGAACCTTCCTCTGACTTCAACGAATATTAAACAAAAAAAAAATAATAGCCGAATTGATCGAGTTTTGCGCTTAGAAACACATTTAGCCACTCATTTTTATTTATATATAGATATAATGATTATTTTATAACAATATACTATAATTATTGATTCTACATGTTTTCCGTCATGAATTCAAACAGTTTATTATTTTGAGGTAGGCCTATAAGGTTTGGATTTTATTCTAGGTTTATGCCACTAGATTATATTATTGTATTCTCGATGATTTATAACAAGGGAAAAAATGTAATGCAATTCGGGAAGTTATATTGTGTGAAAGTGTTGGTATAAAAACAAATCCAGGAACAATAACCTAAAACCGAGTTCAGTTATTGTGCTAGTATCTTCCCAAACTCTTGACTTATAACAAAAATTAAGATTATCGGATATATTGGTGAAAATAATATTAGAAAACTCACTACTAAAAGAAGCCATAAATTTAAAACAAATATCGGTAGTTTTTATGCTGCTTTGTCGTAAAAGAGAATGTGTGTACTGTTAGGTGGAATGACAACAGTGTGGTTTCAATGTCATTGGTGAAGCGTTATTCTACTGCAGAGTATAGCCGTATTGATATTCTTTAGCCTAGTGCAGTAAGATAATGTATCCCCCACATGGGAGGAGACTGTCCACAGAATAGCAATGAGAGAGAAACAATGATACCACTCAATCCTAGTTTTGACTACTAAATGTGCAATAAACTGATAATACGTATCATATATCCTATTTATATGTCTGCAACTTTGATACATGCGAGGTTATTCAGTTCAGAGCTTTTATTTAGCTTCCCGTTAAAGTAACAAGCTTAAAATTGACACTTTAATTACTAAATGTTTTAGTTACCTAACAAATTATTAAACCTTACATTTTTATCTTCTTAGCAACGCCATACTTTAGATCAAATGTGGGCAAACGTTTCTCACCGAGGTCCACATGGACATCCTGTAAGGTCTCTAGCATGTTACAAATATCTAAATTTACTAAATATTGATAATTTATTTTCAAACAAAAATTCATGTATTAGTCATTTAATTATATAACTTTGGTACACAAAGAAAGAAGTAGATAAAACATAATATGCCATAGCAAATAAATTTAAATAATTCATGACTCATGTTGCTTCTTAGCCTACCTAAATGTTGTTTGGTAACTACTCAAACTGTTATCGTTAATGGGATGTTCACAACTTTTCAAAATTCTTCAGGTGGCACTAATCGGCACTTAGGCCGCATGTGGCCCGTAGTTTCCTACTTATCTAGATTATGGCCTTCAAGCTCCTTCTCCTCGCAGCTAAGAAAAATTAATCCATATAAATTGTTACTATACCACCATGGAAACCGGATCCGTCGAGTATGTTTATGGTATATACTAAAACATTGGAAATATTAGCACGAACAAAGTACCCTCTAGATCATTTTCCAGGAAAAATGGGATACGCCAATTGGCTAGTAATGTTATATTGTACTAATATATGAAATTTAATCGAAATCGTTAAAGACAATTACGATATAATATTTTTGTCCCTTAAGTAAACTACTCTTTTGGTTTTTAGGGTTAGATCTTTAATTTTAAAATAAAACGCTCTGTGACCCTATGAAACCCCAAGCCACCAAGTCAATATTATTACTGTGCATATTTTCAGCTTTCTATATAAGTTAGAGGATTCTTGATTATTTGAAAATTAGAGATGAAAATTTTGAATAGGAAATGTTTTCAAAAAATGTTCCGTAGTTGCGGCTTACGGTGAAGGGGTAAAATTGTAGTGGTGACACCTAGAGCCAATTGTACTTCAAGATAAAGTGTGTTAAGAGACGAGAGGTTTTACAAGGTAGCTTGGGACTGAGGAGGGAGAGGGTAGTAGTGAAGCATGTAGAATAGGGGAAAGGGGGAGAGACAAAATGTTGAGCCATTGCGAGAGTAGCACGTTAGACCATGCGGTCACCAAAGCTTATTTTATGATGTTTTTGGTGTCTGGTGTCAGATCACAGACTTGGCCTATAAATATATCTAATTTGTTTGGACTTGCCGTATGAATATATTTAAGTTGTTTGATATAGCTATAGTATGATTGTGGTAGGAAGAACATTTTAAAAGTACAAACTTAATGGTCAAATCACGGACTTGCCGTATGAATATATTAAAGTTGTTTGGTAGGAAGAACAGTTTAGAATCGTTGGGAGGAACAGTTAAGAATATTAACACACATTTGTGCTGTAAAGTGTACTGGAACATTTCTACCTTACTCGTGGTACATGTTGGTATTGTTAGTATGGCGGATACCTATACAACCAATTTTTACGGAGGAGGGATGGCGGTCCATATATCACTGAGGTTTAGTGACTGAATGGTATAAGGCATCACTCTCGTGTTTGACTCGCCTGTTGAGAACGAGGAGAGCATGGTTTGAACCACAACCATGTGCACTGAGGGGGATTTTTTCCACGCAATTGCATGTGCATTTCCTCACCCCTATTATATTAGCGTATAACCCAAGACGAATTGCTATGATTGTCCCTTCAGACATCAACATTGAGCATCTGCAGATCACATGAGTGCTTTACCGGTGGTCAGTATCTCACTTACTTGACGTATGAACATATTTAATTTGTTTGGTAGAAAGAACAAATACAAACTTATATTTTTTTACAATCAACATTACCGTGGGAAGAATAGTTTAAAATACAAACTTTCTGCTCTATATCTATCAGATCAAGGAATTTCCGTATGAATATATTTAAATTATTTGGTAGGAGGAACAGTTTAGAATATTCACACATGACTCTTGAAGTAATTGTGCTTTTCGGTCAAAACCCTACTATTGGATTCTTCAATTGGTTAATGGCACTTAGCGAAGCACTCTTAGTGTAATAATTAGGAAGCTGACCGGTACTGAACATGTAATGAATGCCCTGGGACCCCAGAAAATTAACAGCAAATGCTCTCTTTGATAGTTTCTTCACTCATTAGTAATCACTAATCAGGCTCCACTGCTCTCAGTTCCAAAGCCCCTGGGTTAAAATCAAATAGTCTAAACCCTTGAGCCACTGTGGTAGCCCTCCAACCCCACCAAGGGTCCGGGGTGGAGGAATCAACCGGATTTGGAAAGTATATTAATTGACATCACAATACACACTCTCTCGTATGGTCTCGGGGAGAGAGGGGATGTGGGTGGGGGAATCAACCAGATGTGGAATGTAGGTTAATTGATAGCCTCGGGGCTGTTACAGGTGGTCGTACCAGACTACTGCCCAGTTCACCTTGGAGGGATAATGTTGCTGTTAGACTGGGGTCAAAAGCAGTGACCAGTTCACCTTAGCCTCAGTAATACATATATCTAAATATCCCATTTGTAATCGGAGGTTGGATTTACAGGAAGAGATTTAAATGCTATATTTTTGAGGAACCGTAAGAAAATAATTTGAATTAAGAAAAGAGGAATTGTATAATCTCTGGTCTTTATCACATACCATTAATTAATTTTAATGATCATATTGATACTATGCTGACAGAAGCAAGCTGACAGAAGAAAGTAATAATTATTACCTTACTTTCTTTTCATATTTTATAGTCAACTCAATTCTATGTCTATGACTAGAAACGTATCATTTCAACATGAAGGATATATAGACATGGTGAATGTGTCATAAATCAAGCTGTCAAATGTATTTTAAATTTCTAATAATCACTAATTGTACATGGCTAACAATGAATGTTGATGAATAGCTTTTGAATGGGCTAGAAAATAAATGGTTTGGGCTCCAAGATTTTTTTATGCTTGCATTCTTATGTAAATTTTCAAACTGCTTTAGTACAAAGGGGAATTTTGAAAGAAATTTATTGAAAGCAATTTCAAAATAAATTTGTTTTATATTTATATATATTTGACATACATTTTTTATATTATTATTTTAACTATTATAGGGAACTGAAACAGTGTTTACAAACCAAAATAATACAAATTTGTCATTGGATACAGAAAATAATAATTAGATTTTTACTAAGTAAATATGGCTGTAGTTTATTTTTAATCATCATATTAACAGAAACATTTGAAAATTTTTGAAAGGGTGTTATTGAAACAACCCCGTTTTGGAGTTACCCTTTATTTAACGCATCCAAATAATATTCTTATTTTTATTAGCATTGCGTCTTACTACCCGTTCGGATTGTACGCTCCTACGCTAATGTGTAAACGTAGGGTGATTGTGAGATGAAATGGAAGATCTACAGTTTAACATAGGATCCGAACCACAGTAGAGGCCTGGTATTTCACACATTCACAAGTTGTGATTAATACATGTCTTGTCAGAGGGGATGTTAGGGCTTGAAAATCATTTAAATTTGTGTCAGGACTGAGGACTGAACCTCGGACCCCCAACTCAGAAGTTTTACACCTTACCCTTAGACCGCCATATTACCTACAATTAATAAATTTGTACTATAAAAGTATAACTGAGAGCTTTATTGTTTGAGTTTTCGAAACGTTTAGTTAAAGTTTAATTTAAAATCATACACAAAGCCGTGGTATTTAAAAAAGTTCTCAGGTATCTTTTGTGTATATATTTTTTTTTTCATTATTATTCAATACGGGAGAGATTAAGAAAAAAATTATTTTGGAATTACAATAAGTTTGGGTCTTAGTTAATACTGCTATGACAAATTAAAAGTAATGGAATATGTATTATGTTGCACCCCAAAAGTGAAGCTGTCCATTTCATGCTATGTGAAAATTTTTTCTTATTCCATGAACTGGCCTATTCCAGTGACCATTTCGCAAACTGGGCAAAAATTGCATTAACTCTTGCCCATGTTATGAACTGGAACTTATTGTATTATATAATAAAAGCTTAACTGAAATTTGTTTGAAGAAACTCTATAATTATAAGCCAACCTAAATTAGCTTTGCTTTCAATTCTAGAACGTGTAAAAGTGAAACCAACTGGTCCAGTTCATGAAATGGGTAATGATCGAAATTGCCAAGATTATGAAATTTCTAGTTCATGTACTGGGTAACACAAGCGCTGCACATTAATGCGTGAAATTGACTAATATTGGCCAGATTCGGGAAATGGTCGAAGGGAGTTCAGTTCATGGATTGGGCAGAAATTGACTCAATTCATAAACTGGGAACATTCAAAGATGGGGTATAATATAAACATATATTAGCTTTGCTAAAGCACGTAATTTATTAGGGAACGTATACAAAACAGGCTGATTAAAATTATGTAATACAATATTTTTTTATGAAAAATTTAATGACTTGGTTGTATTTATTAAATTGAATTATCTTATACATATATATAAATCTAGATGTAAACATATAGATAATGTATATACTTGTTGTTCAACCTGTTCTTTGCGCGGCTAGTCTGCATCAAACTATGTCAAATTTGGACGTCCAAAATCCTGCTGCCATTAATTTGATAGTTCCTCCATGTAGAGTGCACTTCTGAGCTAAATTTGACAATCACAAACCAATAAATAAATCTATACATACATTTAATGAAAAAAAAGTTCATTGTAACAAGTTATTAACTTCAAATGAGATCAATACATTGAAAGCTCAATCTTTACCTAAACACCATCAAAATATAATCCTAAGTGAAACGAAGTAATGGACATTGTACCAGAAACACGTTGTGAAAATGAGAATCACATTTCACCAAAGAGCATAAATGAAATTAGAGGCTATGTTACAGAAACAGATTAAATATGGAGCTTCATAGCTTACCAAAGAGAATGACGGTCCCCATGGAATTTCTCAATTTTTTTTGTATATTGACTAGTGGATTGTTGCAGCGACGGCTGCATATTATTGCACTAAAATGTATTCGAAACATTTTATTGGGAAAAGATCTATTATTATAATAAGCCTTCACTCTACTTTCAAGATAAAAGTTTAATCATCAAAGGCTATCGACTTTACATAGATATTTATGTTTCGGTGTTTAATTTTAGTAAAAAAAATTCCCCTCTAACACCACGGTGAAAACTTTAAAACTTCCCCTCTCGTAGCTCTCTATCTATTTAGTTATATTCATAGTAATTTAGTAAGGAGAATTATAATAATAATTATTCAAAGAAACGCCCAATAAAAACATTATAAAAAATGATCTAATTAAAAAATGAAAATATAATAAGTAAGATGAAATAAGAGGTAAAAGTTAAAAAGAACATGGAAATTAATTTAAAAAAACAATTGAGTGTTTAAGACAAGAACCTTTAAAACAATTAAATACATATAGAATAAGGAGTCAGAATATAATATATGGTTACATATTATCTTTTCATTTTTTAATTTGATCCTTTTTTATACTGATTTTATTTGGCGTTCCTTTGAATAATTAGTATCTCTATCTATTTGTTAAACCAAGCCACTTAAGTAAGAATTGTACCGATGTTATTTGTAACAAAAAATAAATATTTTATTTACCGATATAGAACCATACATAAATCATGGTTTCCATCGTGATGTAAGCAAAGAATGATTGTACAGATGAATCACTACCCACAAAAGTAAAAAAGGGGAAATTTGAAATGATAAATTGGTATAAGTTTTATGCCACTATTTTTACATCATAAGATCTATTATTGGAAACGGGCTTATTATGTTATGTATAAAATATGAGAGAGAAAGTGATAAAATATGATAGTGAAAATGAGAGTGTAGGTATTTGAGTGAGTGATTGATTAAGTATATGTGTAAGTGTGAAAATGAGAGAGTGAGAAATTGAGTGTGAGGGAGGGCTAGTGAGAGCTTGTGTATGTGTTAGAGAGAGAGAGAGAGAGAGAAATACTGGAAGAAAAAGGAAAGTGTTTGTGTGTGATAGAGAGTAAAGAGTGTGTGAGAGATAGCATGTGCGTGGGAGAAATTGAGAGGGTGTGTGTGAGAGAGAAAGAATATGTGATGGAGAATGCTTAATAAAGTTTTAAAAAAAATCTGTGTGGGTGAAAGAGAAAGAGAGAGTGTAAAATTTGGGAGAGATATTTTGTGAAAGAGAGGTAAAATGCAAGGGCGTGTGAGAGTGGGTTTGAGAGAGAAAGTTTGAGAGATAGAGCTCAGTTTAGAAAGAGAAAAATTAGAGGGAAAACGAGTTTAAGATATAGAGAGTGAGAGTGATTGAGAGAAAGTTTGACAGAGAGGGTTTGAGAGAGAAGGAGTTTAAGAAAGGGAGTCTGAGAAAGAGAGTTTGAAAGAGAGAGGATTTAAGAGAGAGGGTGTTTGACATAGAGGGAACTTGAGAAAGAGCGAAAGTTTGTGTGAGAGCGTTCAAGATAGAGAACGTTTGAGAGAGCTAGAGTTTGAGATAGAGAACGTTTGAGAGAGCTAGAGTTTGAGATAGAGGGCGTTTGAGAGATGTATAGCGTTTGAAAAAGAGAGAGTTTTAGAGTCTAATAAAAATATTGTGAGAGAAATTGTATTAAAGAGAGTGTTTGTAAGGGCATATAGTGTGTTAGAGAGAGGGATAAAGTGTGATAGAGAATGGGAAAAGATTATATGAGAGAGAGTGTGTGTGAGGGTAGAG
>CABFOV010003195.1:0-26489 GCA_902141375.1 Timema poppense | reverse complement strand
GAAAGAGGGTATTAGAGCGTCAGAGAAATTGTCAGAAAGAGAGAAAGAATGTAATAATATAAATGTGGAACACAAAACATTACGGTACTTTGAAATATCAATCCCTCCAAATTAAGTATCAGTATGGAAACATGACTGAACTTACTGTATTTGTAAGAATGTGATCAGATATATGGGGCACAAAAAATTATTTTAAATATTATATTTTCAAAATTAATCGGTAAAATGAAAAAAATAACTTAGCTCATGTTTTTGTATTGTGTTAGTATTTTCTAAAATAAACATCAAAACATATTGTTCAAAAAAAGAAGAAGAAATGAACACTAAATCTTAAAGTTGGTAGTTAATGGCTATTATTAAACATTATTAAAGATCATTTTATCGGTTTTGAGATTATAATACACACAAAAACCTATTTAAACGTAATTTTTACATACGCGAAACAAAACGTAGACATTATTTTCACGAATTTAACAGCTTAACCCATTAAATTTTCGAATCATGCTCAATATTATTGATTTAAATGCGAATTATCGTTAACAACATTTCAATTTTTAAAAATCCACAGTATAGGCATCTTAATTTAGCTGTGTTATGAACAGCATCAAACGATAAATATTCAGCCAAAGAGAAAATTGTAATGTGTTCAGACCAACAATTAAAGAAGATTGAATTATTTTTTATCCAAAAAGTTATATTTTATTTAGAGATGTACAGCCATGTAGCAAATAACAGTTCCCATGGTGAATAAGGAAATGATAAAATAAAACTGAAAACTTTTTGAGAAAATTGGGTTTTTGGGGAAAACTATTATTTTTCCCGACATCCAGGACTCCTAACGGTTTAAATGAGTTATCGTATGTAAATTATCTGTTCAGTCATTTCCTAATAATTTCTATTACCGAAAACAGAGTTATCAAATTATATATAAGGATAAGTATTTTTATGTATCTCCTAAATAGGTGATATTTAATACTTATATATATTTAGCTATTTATTCAAAATTATAATATATTCACTTTAAGATAATCCTTAGTTTTTGTATGTATTTATTTTTATATATTTTTCATCAGTATTTAAAAGACCACCATATCGAGAATACTATTTTACACAAGATAAGTAATTTTTATACCCTCACCAAGGCACACATATTTACAAATAGCTAATTTTTAAATTCTTAAGATTTCAACTTTTATGGCTATGTGTGGTGCTCCTTTACAAACTTGTCAAATTTATTTTTCTTACACGCCAAAAAGTAGACTTTCTTATTCATTTGGAAAGATTTAAAGTTAAAACCCCTTCTCCCTTTTCTGTCCCCACATACCCAATTTTAAATTTGAAGAGCAAAATGTGGTTAGCTTAAATTCTTTTATTTTACTACCAAATTCAAGATTTTACCGCATTTAAAATAGTGTTCTAAATTGGTTGTAAACTTGCAATAACATTAATCATTTCCATTTCCCGGCATTAAATATTGAAATGACGTATGTTCATATGTAATTCGGTTATCCAAATAGTTTATTTACTTGCATCACGAGATTATCTTCTCTACTGGTCCCCACCTATTTGTCCATATGTCTGTCTGTTTCTCTGTCTATCTCTAGTCACGGATCCCAAATGGTTTGATGGATTTTGTTCAAACTTGATATCTAGATGTTAGAGGGCAATGCAACAAAACATTTGATATTTTCAAGCCCTTCAATCTAAGGTAGTTTTGTGATTAGTAACATTGAATTCCGTGTTTTTAGAAATGGGCTATATTAATTTTGTTGAAAATGTATATCTAGGATATGTTTTACATGACAAATAGCATTCATTATATGATTACTGGTTTGTGGACAAAAATTCGTCGAGAGGTAGTTTATTGATGTCTGATCTTTCTAAAACTTGAAATATTTTATAAGATTGAAATGACGATTTGTTTACAAATGTATACTTTGGTAGTGTTTTAAATATCAAATAACCCTTTTTACTGGTTTTTGGGGTAAAACTCATTTAAGGGTAGTTTACTCAAAGCAAATATTTGAAAATTTTCTTCGACGTAATTATTTACAATATGAGAAACGTTATGTGTTTTGTCGTACGATTTATTTTAAAGCTATTTTGAGTGGTTCCTCTCTACACCCGCTTGCCCATTTTTGGTTGTTTACCAAACAGAAAGTTAGTTTTTCCTATTGTATTAGGAAATTTTAGCATCGATCCCACTCTCGCCTCCACAATTTTTCTAACTCTCACTTAAATATATTCACATCCTTTAATCAATTAGATTATTTTGAGGTGTAGTTTTGTAGCATGTCAATCAGTTAGATTAGACATCTACAATTAAATGAATTCTATAATTCATTAACTATGCAAGAAATAAACTATATTCGCATATTTAATTGAGTCTACTCTGAAGATACGGTCTAATAAATCTGCGTTTATCCCTACCTTCAAGCATTCAAGCACGTGGTTGGTAAAAAATACTGACTTTTGTTAATTACGGGAGTAGATATCAAAGAAGAGAATTAATATTGACATAGATATGAATAACATTACTTTAACGCATTGCTTCTATCATTGGATAAAGCAAAAAAAAAAAGATTTACCTACGCCAACCATGTGGTCAACATGAAAAAGATAATAAACTACATCTATATCGCCAAATATTATTAAAATAATAATGGATCCTGAATAACATAACTTAAACAGATATATTTCTAAATAATATGCCTTGCTGAGTACTAACATCCTTTGGATGTCTGCTGATTCTTTTCTCCCACATATGAAGTTCAATAAAGCTATTTCCATAATGGCCGATCCACGTGTTCTCGTGTCTAGTTCTCTTGGAAGAAAATAAGCGCTCAGGCTTCGACGCGAAGACCTGCGGCACGCCAACGAACCTGGTGGTAGACCAGGGAAGCTTTCCCGCGTGTGGATTTTTCTTGTTGTTTCTCTCTTTATCCCTCCTTCCTCTGTAGTTCTTTATCTATATCCTTATATTTATCGTTCTCTCTACTTTCTTCCTTTCGTATCAGGTTGAGGACTATATAAGGGGTCGCGTCCCAGCACACTATGTAGCCATTTACTGTATCTCTGCATTGAAGGAAGGACTCCACGTTCGTCACGACAACGATGAAGATCAAGGCGTTGGGTACACCGCCACCTTAGACGGGATCACCGTTGTTCAGTAACCGCCTACGAAGTCAAGGCCGTGGGACTCATCGCAGTCAAGAATGGAACCACAGACTTCGAGGTTTTATTAAGTATTCTACCGTAATTCACGAGTCCTTATGACTTAGACAATTTTTGTTCTGCACCCCTTTAGTTTTTATACTGTCCTTTGGATAGTAGGTCTAGCTGACCTTTGTTTATGTTCAAATCTTATTGACGTGTTAACTCAAGTTTCTGTTGATTTGTGTTTTAAAAAATTGTGTACTTTAGAATGCCGGACGCGTCTTATAGTTCATTTTGGGTTTTCAAATATGGTAATTACGTACAGAAATCTCTGTCGAGATTTGTTTATGCCTCCGACGCAGATAGCGTGGATAAGTTATTATGTCGTAATAACTAACTTGTAATATTCCACTATTTCCTTTAATAGTTTGTTAAAACATTTGTCATGACGCCTTGTACGGCGTGAGCATCAGCTCAAGAAAAGATGGCTAGCCCCAGGTTGTCTGTTTTGTTTACCTTATTACTATTCAGTTGACAAATACCAGTGTTGTAAGTTGGTCTAAGTACCTCTTTTGGTTTGCAGTATTAGCTTCGGTGCGCAACCTAGGGAACTGCACTAGAGTCATAGTGGGGTCCGCGCAAATAATACACTTCAACTTATACCATTCAAAGATTTCTATTTTTTGTGTAGCTCTTAAATCTCATGCCTATATAGTATTATGTACTATTTAATGCCCTGGCAGTACCAAAGGGGAATGTGACCAGCCATAGTACTTTTGATGACACCTGTTTTCTTTGCCATCAACTGTTGTTATTAACAGTGTGTACTGAGTAATATTTAGAAGGCTCCATCAAGCACAGCCTGTTATAAGTTACATGTATTCCTTGTCATAAATTATTCTGTTGGTAATAATTGAGTTATTCTACTTTATAGAATTTACTTCTACCTGTGGCCTGCCGACTGTGCAGCCCTGTTAGACCCTGTCGCCTTTCTCATGGCTATCTAATTGGATCAAAATCCTATCTTAAATTCGACTATATTATTGTAAACCATTGGTATTTTATTGTTGTTTTTTTCTATCAATAAAACTTTATGTTGTTCAATATTTGTTCTTTCAATTATATCATGTATGTAAATGTAATACCTTACAAACTGCGCCCTTATTCAGCGCAGTTGTCCAATGTTACAGTTTTGACTACCTGCCAAATTTAAATTTTCTATCACACCTTAAATTTTTTTTATATGTTTCCCCTTCATGTTTTATGGAATCCCATTTTAAACTTTTAAAATCCTCAGAGCTTTATAGTAACTTAAAGTGGGTACACTGACAAGCCTTTCTAATTTCAGTTTTCAACCACACTGAGAAGTGGCTAATCTCTTTAATAATTGTGTAAATTTTTAACCTCCAGCCCTTTTTTTCCCACTCACTCTGAGATTGCTTTAAATTTTTCATTTTTATTTGTCTATCTAGAGTTTACTCTCCACCCGTCCATCTAATTCTAGATTTTCTACCTAATTTTAAAAGTACTCTCTAATTATGCCCCCCCCCCCACCTTTTTCCCAACGCCATTTCCCAATATTACATTTCAAAACTTAAAGTTTTCAATTTCTTATGAATATTTAGCGGTGGTCCTAGACCTGCTTAACGAAAACCAGTTCTCTACCTCATAGAGGAATGGTGAATGTATTAGTGTCCTAAATGTCGAGGGCTTTCTTCCCCCATTTCTCACCACTCCCAATCAGAAAATTTAAGTTGTAGGATTGGTTCGATTACCATGATGAGTGCTTATACCTGCTTTCCAAATTTAAGTGTTTTATTATAGCTAAAAGTTTTTCTTTTTAAGGACTCCATTATACTATTTTATGGTATACCATTTAAAATTTAAAATTTACAGACTCTTTTGGCTATTGGTCGTGGTCATTTTACTTTCCTTCTAAATTTAATCTTCACACAACACTGGAAACTAATTTGTTTCTATTAACTTTTGAAATTTAAATTTCCTTCTGTAACATCCCTATTTTTCTAACTGATGTTTTTATATATAAATGTTTAAGACTAGGATAACTAGAGTTACTTTAAATTTAAGTGTTGTTACTACTAAAATGGTTTTATGTTTATACCTTCATACATCTACTTTCCGGTGTCCCATTTAAAAATTTATAATTTCAGATATCTTTAATTATTTTGTGTGGTGTTTCTAGATGCCTGCCAAATTTCTATTTCATACCACATTTTTAAGTAGTTACTTTGAAAATTTTTGAGAATTTCCCCCTACCACACATTTTATTTAGTACTTTCTGACTTTTCTAGAAAATATTATCTTAAGACCTATCGAAATTCAAAATTTTGGATTTCTAGGATGTTTAGAAGTGTTCGATTAACTCATGCGGACAGACAAATATCAAACCTATGTCAAATTAAGATTTTATACATCTTATTACAAACTTTAGATAATTTTATTTAAATATCAAGATAACTATGACAACCATAAACCAATTAGACATATTATATCTACCAATACATTTTAAATACAATCATTGAAATTAAACATTAATCAGTTCAGAAATTATTACACAAACAAATTTAATCCATAAAAAAATGCAATATTTACCTAAGAAAGGTCATAATATATGAGAAAATAAATTACATACATTGATACCAAAATATTCGATAAAAGAGAGCTACAGTTTAACAAAGATCATAAAGGAGTTATTAAGTTGTTAAATGAGTGAATTTTCCCCTACAATTACCAGCACAATTTTAATTTTCTACTCAAAAAAATAAGTTTCTTCTAACCACAATAAGGGTAGTCTATAGCTCACATACTATCTGTACCCCAACTCTTCCCTTGAAAACCTAATTACTAAGACCCTTTCTCTTTGAGACTTACTATAGGCACTAATTACAGAGTGATACCTTTTTACAACGGTTTCCTTTTTTATTTATAATCTAGAAGCTAAACTTATTATGTTATGTTTTTAACATATACTTTCTAAACCTAATGATTATATCAGCACACGTCCTACAAACTGACATAAATTTAGAATATACATAGAACCCTGCCTTCTAGCTCTTAATTATGCACAGTATAAAATAAAAGCATTTGTTCCACAAATTATATTTTTTTGATCATGATAGTAATCGGACCTAGTACTCTTAGGCTAGTAAGTATATATGCTACTGAATGAGTTATGATTACGAACAAACAAGTAAAATCAAAACCTATTTGATTACCGTGTCCAAGTGTAAATTTTCAATTTAAAGATACGATGTTTATATATATATATATGGCTATAACAGTAATTCAACATATACAATAATAGCTTAGATACGTAATACACCATAAAACACTATTTGGAGTCACCACAAAATGCCGTATCTTCCGAAAATAAACTTTAATATAATTTAGACATACCAGGCTTAGTGAGTAAGCTCAAGATATGTTATAATATAAAATTATATCTGGGGGAATTACACCATAATATGTCGAAATTCTTTCATCCATTTTATTTGCTGAAGAATGCAATAAACCTCGCTAAGATACGGAGCTTGATGGCTCCAGCTAAATGGCCAGTATTACGGGCTCCATGTGATTGCGCAAGAGTGTACGCATGCGTGAGTATAAGGAGGGAGAGAGTAGGGTGCGTGTGTAAGTGTGAAGAAGAGTGAATACCCTACAACTAGCGACGGTGGAAGATTGCCAGAACTACTTGTATGGTGTCTGATGGCGGGTGAAATACGACCACACAAAACAATGCACGGCGTGGTACAAGATTTGCATACTTGACAACTTAATCCATTTTCTTTTGTTCTGTCCTGTACTCGGAGAATGTAGGTTAAAAATGATTGCGAAGAGGAGGAAGAGTGATGAGGAATTAGAAACTGTCTCACCAATAGATCAGTTCGAATAAATGACAACATTTAGGCTTGCTCAGATTAAAGCTGTTTTGAAAGATATTCATTCAAGTATATTTAGATTTTTCGGTAACACAGACGTAGAGGTTATAATCTCGTCCGGGTGAACTGAAGGTAGTTTTTTCTAAATAGTTTCCAAATCTTCCAACACCCAAATAAGGTTAAAATTAATCTAAAATCAACCTCCCTCAGCTTGACACCGTGTATTTGGTTAAAAATATTGTTTGCTTGGATGGGTAGTGAGACCTGGGTTTCGAGGGCGTAGGAGGAGATAAAAACACTACTGAAAGACTGCTCGTCACTCCTGCTCTGTGGCCTATCACAGGCAACACAGGAGGGAAATCACTGGGTGGGCAGGTTCTAATAACAAGTGTTTATGAGTATAGTAGGATTATGGTAGAAAAACAAGTCTTTCTAAAATCGTTCCTCCTACCAAATTTTGTATAGTAATATAGCACATACAAATTAAGACAGACATACCTACTTGGTTTGTGGTCAAATGACAGTGGTGTTTAGAGGCCTATCAACATAATGAGGTTATTAAGGCATGTCTAAGTACAGTTTCTTATTTTTGCTCACCATGTGTTGACTGAGAGCTGCGGGTGAGTTTATTACACAACTGTTCTTTGACTTGTCCTGTTAAAATTTAAATACCTACCTTATGATGCACTATGCTGCCCTGTCCCTGTGTATACATTGCCTTGTGCACTTAGCTGAAGCAGCTCAGTATAAAAATATATTAGGACTGGTGCTGAAATGAGTAAAATTCTGGTAATTGGGACAGAAACTTATTCGGATTACAAAAAAAAAAGTATCAAATACTTGGAATAAGCGTGACAATACGGTTGGCTCAAGGGAAGACGATGTGTCCACAAAATGTACATTCATGAATATCACTTAATAGGTATTCAAGTTTTACATTTAAAACCAATATTTTTTAGAGAACTAAAATTATTATTTTTTGTCAAATAGAAGGTCAATGCATTTATTTTTAAGTACTAAACATATATTTTTCTTGTTTATCATACTTCCCTTTTAACTTTGAGTTTGCTATCAAAAAATTAAGTTCATTTAAGATTATTAATTTTTCTAAAATCCTACCATATTTCAAAATGTCAAAATGTCTACAACAAAAAAGTGACTCGCTCCAAACGGTCAATAAATCTAATTCTGACTTATAATCAGCGGTATACAAACCAGTATACTTTCTCAGAAGCAATTGGGCTATATTATCTCAAACCCCAACTTATATCATGTCTCTCTGTTTGTGTCTAAGTAACTCATAATAACATGGGTAAGTATAATATTATGTTGTCAAATTCTTTTGTCTTTCTCTGTCTGAGTAATTCATATTATCATGGTTAATGACATCCTCATATAGGCCAAACCCCTTGTATGCCTCTGTGTTTAAGTATTTATATAATTAGCATAGTTAAGGATATCATTAAATGGTTAAAGCCTCTTTTCTGCTTCGGTTTGTGTCTGAGGGTCTCTAAATACCATGGTTAATGACAGCATTATATGGGTCAAACCTCTTGTCTGCCTCTGTGTCTGAGTGCCTCTAAGGACGTAGTTGAGGACATGTTTTTATTATTATTATTATTTACATGTATTTATGTATGATTAGTTGTATAAATAGTTTAATACTACTATTGATACTATACTATATTTATTTTATTTATATTTTATATTCTATAATCACATATTATTCTAAACTAAATATAGTGAAACTCCTTATAATACACATAAATACCTTGAATTAAACTCAAAATTAATAAGTTTACTGAATTTATACATGCAATTCTACACGTTGTCCTTGTTGTCTTATGGGATGCCTTGACCTATGCGTACTTTAGTTATGTACCTGTGTACTTATATATGTATACTTTTAATATGTTCAGTTATGTCCCGTTCTTTACTTACGGTTCTACTTTGTTCCATAGTAAGCATATAAATAAGTTACGGATTTGGTATGCATGCATGTTTTATTAGTTGGTTAATATTGATTTGCTAGCTTTAGAAATAAATGGTATGGAACTCCACACAGACTTTCTCACTCTATTGTTTAAACATTGAGATATTTACTCAAAACTCGTAATATATGTGAAACGAAATAATGTATACTAGCCGACCCAAGAATAAATTGCACTATATTTAGGTAAAACATTTTTTAAGTCCAAGTTTTAAATTTTATAATTTTATTTTTAAAGAGTTTATGTCCTCATTTGTATGTTTGAACAGATAAAAAAGATCAATATTGGGTCCACAAGAGTCAACACTTCGTATTAAAATTTCGACTTCCGATTAAAATTTTTGACATTTTATTAAGTATTGTACATCCTCATCTCATCGTTATTAAATTCCTCATTTAAAATAATTTTGACCAATAAAGAATGTATATATTGATTATTGAGACTAAAATGGAAATAGATAATTGTTGTACAAACATTTTTCCTAAGAGGTTTAAGGAGAAATTACATAAACGTTTTGGGAAACTTACTTATTTATATTAAATTAATTTATTGCATTGGATAATTATTGCATTAAAACTTTAGTAGTATCTCTTTACAACTAAAGCTCACAAAGTTGTATTAATATATTTGCCGACATTTCAGAAATTATTGGATTTATAAAAATATATTTCATATCAAAGTTTTTTTTATATTTAATAGTACTACAATTTTGCAATGAAAATTTATTTAGTATCACAAATAGTTGCCGAGATACGGAAATTTCAGCTTCTGTAAAGTAACTTAAAAGTCATTTTCATGGGAAAATGAAAATAGCCAATTTATAATATTAATCAACGCCTAGATACGAATTTTAATCAAAATCGTTAGAGAAAATCTATTGTTTCTCTTTTTGCCCTTTACTAAACTATTCTTAATTCTAAGTTCAAACAGACACAGACATATGGGTCGACATCCATTAACATTTCAAGTTAGATTTTTTTTACGGCTGCATTATTTTACCTTTAGTGCTCGAAAAATTGTATAGGCCTATAGCTTGAAAGCTATTTGTTTTATAAAAATATGCTTCTTATAAAATATTTATATTATAAATAGATCTACATATTTGTAATGATAAGTAATTTCATATTTCAAAGAGTTACGGAGATATGATAAAAAAAATTGTAATATACCCGAGGGACCAGAGAGCCCTTAAAGTCATTTAGCTGAAATATTGAGAGCAGCCATTTTGTTTGAAATATTTCTAAATCTTTAATCAAAATCGTTAGATCAAATTTTGAGAAAATCTCCTTCAGTAAACAACCCTTAATTTTATAGTTAGATCAAATTCCAAAAATCGCTTGGGGCAAACCTATTAAAACCCTATATAGGCTACAAAGTTTTAGCCTGATCAGTAAAATAGTTTAGGCTCTATTCTAAGGTACAGAGAGACAGACAGATGGAAATTAAAAAACAACCTTTTCGGATTCAGGGGAGGTTATGAAACGTAGAGATTCATTAAAATCTAGAGTTTGATCCTTTTTTTTTACGATTACAATACTTTATTTACTTGTAAGATAGCGAGAAAGTAAAAAGTGTTTTATGTGACATCTAACAATTCTACTTAATTTTTCATACATATTATTGCATATTTTGGATGAATATGCATATAAACACATACATAGTCTTTTTAAGATCATTTAAGCTGCCTCCCTTAGAAATTATAATTTAATTATACCACCATTTTGAACCTATATTGCACCATCTTGCACCCAAGTAAGGTGACCTGGCGGTCTAGGGATAAGGTGTCAGACTTCTGTGCTGGTGGTCCAGGGTTCAATCCTCGGTTCCAGCACACATTTATCTGATTGCCAAACTCATCCTTCACCTCTAACAAAACGTGTATTAAACACAACTTGTGAATATGTGGAATGCCAGGACTCTGCTGTGTTTCGGATCCCACGTTAAGCTGTAAGTACTACATTTCATCCAACAATCACCTTAACATTACACATTAGCGTAAGTAGGTATAATCCGAACGGGTAGTAAGACGCGGTGCTAATAGTAGTAGTTCACCTAAGTCTAGGAAGTATGGAGTTTTGCATCTGAATAGGTTTGCAAGAAAAAAATATTTAAAAGGGAAAAAAATGGGGGTCCTAGGCTATGCATACCTTCCCCCCCTCCTTACTTTTTTTTATTTTTTTAATGCAAAAATAAAAGTCCTGCTTTGCACCGTTTTGTACCCAAGTATGGCGTTTAGCACCGTAATAGATTAGCGAGAAAAGATATTTAACATAAAAAAAAATTAAGACGTTGGATATTCTCTTCAGCCCCCACAATCTCAAATAAAGGATATAAAAACTCCATCTTATCCCACCTATTTATCACCATGTTACACCCCAAGTACTAAGTTTTACAAGCCATCCCCGGAGAATTTACGATTTTTATTTGTTGGGGGTGGGAGGCAAGCTAATAGTAGCCCCCTAATATTAAAATTGGTTTTAATGCCTTTTAAAAAGATTTGATTTTCACCATTTTGCACGCAAGTATAGCTTTAAGCACCATAATAGTTAAACAAGAGAAAGATATTTAAATTAATAAATTAGGGGGAGGGGCAAGATGAACACAGCCCCCCACTCGATAATTGAGTGGCTTTTAAAGGCCAAAATAAATGTCTTGTTTTGCAGCGTTTCGCACCCAAGAATGTCATTTCGCACCTTAATATATATAAATATTATATATATATATATATAATTAAGTTGTCGGACCCTCACTCCAAACCCCGCACCTTTAAATCAAAATTGTAAATATGCCATCATTTTATACATATATAGCACCGTTTTGCACCTTTATAGTTTAGCAAGATAAATAAATAAACTTAAAGTTAAAAATGTTCAGTGGCCAAGTTAAGTGTAAGCCTCCCCCCTACCAATTTAAAAAGAGTATTTTGTAAACTCCACTTAGGTTTTCCTAAGGAAACCATAATTTTTTAAGCACAATAAAAACAATTATTACAAAAAATCAAACAACATTGATCAATTTTTTTTTTAATATTTCAAATTTTCCTAAAGTTTTTATTGTTGCTAACTACTTTCAAATTATTTATATTTGGTAGAAATAAATATAAACCTTATTATTTCTCATGGAAAACAATTAGTATATACCCACTTAAACAACATACTAAAATACTATTTGAAAGATTTAGAATTTTATATAATTTATCATAAGTAAACTACACTTAAATTAATATATTTTATAAAAATCAACATAAGTTATTATTAAATCGTGCAAAATAGTCCTCAATTAGCAAAATTGTTAAATAGATTTCAAAAAACCAACTTCAGTGAAAGGATCGTCCAAGGCATTGATTTCCTGTTATACTGGCCTGCTGGAGATTGGGAGATCGATGTTCGAATACTGGCTGTTTCCACTGAGGGTATTTTTTACTCAATGGTTTACCACTCTCCTTCTGCACAAATGAAGGTAAACTACCTTTAAAATGTTTCAGGTAGGCAGCGGCCTTTTCACTTGACTAGGGCGCTAGAGGGGCCAGGGGGGGAGGACGGAGACAAGTCTGGAGGGTTATGGATCCTTTTTATTCTGGCCTTTTAATTCTAGAAGTAGAGGATTCCAAACCCTTAGCTGGCACCACCCATATATATATATATATATATACGGTCATCGATAGCCAGGTGTGCTCAGCTCTTGGTTCTCAACCAGTGAGTCCGGGAATGGACCAGCGAGTCCAGTGTTAGTTTGGCGCGTGCTGATGTAGTGTGTATGGCGCTGGGACCTGTGACGGGGTGCCGTGAGTGTCTTTAACATTGAAAGTAAATTGTACCGTGAACGAACGTTTTGGGAAACTGATATTTGGATGTTTGACTATTTAATCATTGTTATTCTATTTATTATGTCCTTCGTGGTTTATTAATTTACATAATTTGTTGAATTGTCTAGCTGTATATTTAATTATGTGGATGTTTTTGAGAGGTGTTTTTAATAATCAAAACCTTGGGTTATCTGCGAGTATTTTAATTCATATTTAACCTGCAACATATCCCAATATCCTCAAAAGAATTCGTAGCTCACACGTTTACGTGTGAATGGCCCATGAATATCCCAGGTCACGCGCGCCCAACGTTATACTATTTTGAAAACATTAAAAATTTTATAAAATAATTAGTCTTTGATAAACTACCCTTTAATGAATTTTTCTATAAAAGAACAAGTATACATTTATATTTGCCATTTTGAAATTCCCCAGACATACACATTTAAACAAATCGCTAGAGCCATTTTCGAAAATATTTTGACTTTCCAGAAATGATTCTTCATTCAATTAAACTAAAACGAATTTTTACTCAAAACCAAGATTACAGTGTTATTTGTCAGATCAAACACTATCTAGATACACAATTTAAATAAAATTCTTAGAGCCTTCTCGAAATATTTGTAATTTCCACAAGTCACTCTTAAATAAACTACCGTTAATCTAAGGATTAGTGTCTAAATCAATAAAAGTTCCCAAAGTAGAGCCATTAAATTTTGAACAAAATCATCCAAACAGTTTGGTATCTATGCTCATAGTCAGACAGAATTGTAAAATCTACATTTTTAATTCAGGGGAAAATAAAACGTAGAGCTTCATTTTAATCTGGAGGTTGAGAATGTCATGATTACAATAGGACTATTTTCTATCTATATGAGAACTATATATATATATAGTTCTCATATAGATATATATATTAAAAAATTGGCAAGCTATATTTAAAGCATACTTTCTATTTTGTAAATAGTTATTTCTTAAAATTCAAAAATTTAAATATAAAATAGAGTTCTTATTTAAATTCTACGTAAGGCTCAAATTCATTTTTCTAAAACATATTAAACAATCTCAACTTTTAAAATTTGGAGTAAAAATATGTTGGGGCAAATATTTTACATTTATAAGCTCTGTAGCTAGGATCATTTCAAGATAAATAAGACATGTTATTCAGCCCACAAGTTTATCTATTAACTGGGCCTAAGAACTATATTTTTCACTACTTCAAAATATTATTAAAAGAATTACTAACTAATGAGCCATGGCCTCGTTATCTTATAAATGATAATTTCCATTAATGAGGAAAATAGTGTCATTTATTCTAAATGTCAATGAAAATTAGTTTTATAATGCACAACTTTATTGTTTATATAGATACATGGATTAATAATACCTTTATATTAATATAGTAATATAGGAAAATGGTAGATTTCTACTATTAATGATGCCCATGACCTTCCAGCTCGAACACATTCCATAAAAGAAGCTCAACTAGGGCAGTTCTGTTCTTACACTGACAACATGGGCAAGATAACCATCGGAACCGACAGTTGCTCAGCAAGCATTTTTAGAATAGCGATAAGAAACGTTTCCATAAATATTTAAAATGACTGAATATTGAGAAAAGCAGTGTATACAATTAATATTTCACATAGTAAACCCCGTCAGAAAAGGTTACCAGCTTTGTCCATATAAAATATAAACGTCATCAATAAGGCAGTTATTTTCAAATTTGGTGAAACTAAAACTCAAATATAAGACACACACACACACACATATATATATATCAGAGTAAAAAGGTATCAAAAGAAAAAAAAACTTGTGTGTAAAACTGTTTCCAAACAAGACATTAAAACAATATATTACTTCTAATTTAAAGTAAACTTATTACTAAGATGTAAAATATTGCGCGAAAAACAGTTTTAAACTAAAAAATTTATAAAATTTGTAAATTAATGAATATAATAAGACACTATAACTTTGTGTTAATTACTATTCTGGTTATTAATGTTAAAAACTTTATGTTTGAGTGCAAACTATACGTTAATATTATCATAGGAAAAATCCATAACTGTTTTGAGGAAACAAGGCATACGCTGAACTTGGCCCAATAATTAATTATGATCTTATTTTTAACTGTTTTTTCCCATGCTAAACTGTTAAGGTGCAAAACGCCATACTTGGGTGCAAAATGGTGCAAATCAAATTTTTTTAATTCTCATTAAAAAAGAAACATTTTAATATTAAGGGGCTGCTCTTAACTTGGCCCCACCCCCAAACGTAAACAATCGTACACTCTCTGAGGATGATTTGTAAAATTTAGTACTTGGTACAAAATGGTTCTAAATAGTTGGAAAACGATGGCATGTTTACATTCTTAATTTGAGGGTGTGAGGGCTGGAGGGATAGTGTGGAACCAACTGGTCGAATATTAGAATCAATGATAAAATTGTAATACAATATTGTGGATATATTACTTATTAACTGGTGCCTCAAAGATTACAAAAAATACTTGTCGCCACTTTCGGAACTGATGCATGGGGTGAGGGCCGTGAGGGGAAGTGAGAGGGGAAAATCAGTCTACTTGTTCCAACATTTTTGGTTCTAACTTTCATAATATTTATTATAGAAAGGACTCAATGTATCAAATTAAGGGAAGTTAAATTATCTACATTAGTAGTAAAAAAACAAAATGGCCGTAAACGTCAAATTGACTTAGAATATCAAAAACTATCTAAATGTCATTATTTTATTAGGTTTCTTTAGATGTTTCTGTTATTTATGACTTTAGTAAATTAATTTAAAGTTTAAGACTTTTACTAGCAATAAGGGTTATGGAGTATTAATTTTCCTTCCTTTTTTTTTATAGATATAATAGGACTTTCTTTTATAAAAAATTGAGAAAAATCCTGCCTAAAATTGATATATTGTAGCTGTGATTATAAAAATGTCTTTCATCATTCACGTGATACAATTTTTTAAATTTTGTTTCAGATCATTGAATGATTAGATTCAAAAGCTTAATCCCCAAAAGATTACTCATTTTAATTATTTATGATAAAGATAAAAGGTTGCCCCCTAAAAATCCCAAAATGGGTATTAATATCAATGTCTGTATGGTTTGTAATATTGTCTCAAAAGAAGGTCTTGCTAAAACCCTGGTAGTCATGAACGTGTACTACAAAAAATCAAAGAGCCGGCGCAACTAGTGGATGACCTATGCGTGGTAGCAAACCGTCTGCTGCTAGGAGTAGCTGCCCAAAAACTTACCAAGAGAGGAGCATCTTGGCATCGGAGTTGGCTCAAACTGCTACTCACTAAGGAGAATTTTACCGTTTAAAACGTTAATATGCGAACAATAAAAATTCAAATGTGATCAACTGAAACTGATACATGGAGCAAAACACGGCTTACTCGTTCTAAATGTGTGCCTTTCAGTAAATAAGAATGTTTATTTTATAATTTTATTCACTAAAGAGTGAATACTCTTTGAAGACTGTCAGTTGATCGAGCTATGTTGGACCAAATATTTAAGTAATGTGCTAAGGCATACTACGTGTAAAGACTCTGCAGCAGAAATTGAATTTATCAGTTTCAATCTTGAATGTCTACATAACTGGTCTATAAATATGGCTGTCATGTGTGTATGTGTACAAATGATGAGTCTTAGAAGAGTGAAAACAGTGGCACTCTCTATATCCCTGGTGATTAAGTTGATGATTGTGACGATTGTGACTCGTAACACAGCATTTACAAATAATATTCTAACTTAGAATAATATTTTTTTATTATTTTAATTGTGTATTTTTTCTACGGGGTGATCCAAAAGTCGCGCAACCCTGTTTTTCCAAGGATATTTCTCGCAGAACAACATGGAAAATGAACATGTTGTTATAAGTATGGCAACAGTGTAATGTTGGCCGGGTGTTGTGCAGGCTGCGTGACCTTGAGATATACCTTAGGTATAGCCAAATGAGTTACAACATTTGAAAGTGTAGATGAGTCTTTCACGATTAGGGCGAGTATTAATTTTGGAACATTATTTTAAGGCCAATTCGTACATGGACTGCCGACGGTAGTTTGTGCATAGCTTTCCATAATAACGCGTGCCGAATAAATCAACAATATGCCGAATTGATGGTACAAAATATAAGTTTTTTTCTTTGGGTTGCATGACTTTTGGATCATTCTTTATCTATACTTAATAACAAATGTTGAGCAAATTTACTATATTTTCGTGAATTACTATATGAAATGTGGTTCAGTAAATGTTTCTGTTTTAATTTTCTTATTTACCAAAACAAAGTTTTTACAAGACCACATATTTACTCATAAGCCTTGAATGAAAAAGAATTTTCCTAGTGTTTTTGTTTAAAATTAAATACACCTATTTTGTAAAGTATCAAATTTTTGCACATCTGCAGAGGGAATATAAATCCAATGTTTTCATAACTACTGTAAAGAGAGCCATCTCTGGGCCCCTTAATTTTTGTGATAGGAAGGCTGTAAATATCTCAACCTAAAGAGAGTTAAACACACTACTATAGTTGTTGTATATATAAAAATATGAATTTGCTTACTACTACCAAACGTAACAAAAAAAAAAGGTAAAATATTTATAGTTTTATAATATTTCTTGAGATATTAAGTTAATTACTTGCTATCAGCCATTTTATTTTACATAAAAATTGTAGATAAATTTATTAGGTTTAATTTTAGGTAATGTGGGCTTTTATATCATAAAATTTATGGAAGTTACAGTCAATAACATTGTAATAAGTAACATGATATTTCCCCGCCCTATGCTCCATAAATACCAAGCCCCCTGCAAGAGTTTTGTAAGTGTCAACATGTGTTTTTGTACTATTTGGGGTGCCAATTAATAAAATTAAAAAAACTGCAATATTGTATCATAAAGTTCACAAAGAAAAAACCATTAGCTCTCTCACTAGGAGGGTCCAACAACTTAATGATTTTGTATGTTAAATATTTTTTTCTCGCTAATCTTTTAGGGTGCAAAACGCCATACTTGGGTGCAAAATGGTGGAAAACAGGACTTTTATTTTTGCATTAGAAATCCCAATTAGTGAGTGGGGGGCCACGTTTAACTTGCCCCCCCAACCTTCTTTCCTTTTAAATATGATTTTCTTGCAAAACTATTCAGATGTAAAACACCACACTTATGTGCAAAACAGAACATTTAAGATAGCATGAAAAAATCCAACTTTTGGTTAGTGGAGGAGCTAATCTTAACTTGCCCCCCTCCCCTAAACAAAAATAGTCGTACCATCTTTAGGGTTAGAGTGCAAAACGTATTACTTGGGTGCAAAAGGTGCAAAACGGTGGTATATTTATATTTTAATTTTGAGATGGTTGTGGGTCCTACTTAAGTCATCTGTATTTTTGACTCTTTTAATTTACATTTATTCAATTCTCAGGAAAAATATAGTCATGCAGGCCTCGTCATACGTTTTCCCTTCCTTTCCAAGGTCACATCATAAGTCTTCCCCATCCCCATATTACATCTCACCACTCCTTAATTGCAGAGCGTTACAAACAACATGACCGTCTATTAAGTTCAGGAGTGGTGGGAAATGAAATTAGGTGTTAGCACTGATTCAGATACGCATTTGTGGTCATGCAATCAAAGGTATCAGGCTCGTATTAAATGGTATTAATGGTGAAGACATGTTTGAATCTTGGTCTAGCGTGTTATAATTGGTTTCCGGGAAATATTTCCATCTTTTCATCAAGCAGATGCTGGTACAATTCCTCGAAAAGGAAAGTTAACTGTAACGAAAACCCACCAAACCAATGTTATTTATTTGTCACTTATAATTTAATGAAATTTTATAGATTTCTTTCTACTTTGACTAATAATAAATAATACAAATACTTCAACTATTTGACACACGTATTAGTTTCCAAAACACATTTTAACTAACGGCACTTTTGAAAAGGGGGGGTATACATTTTATGACCTTCATTGTAGTACATTCATATAGTTTTGCATTGTCGATAATACGACTTATTATAATTTGAAAAAAAAGAAAAAAAAAGTGATTTTAATAAATCTGTAGGATTATTAGATCTTTAATATGTTTAAAACTATCAATATGTAAGTAAATGAGATATTATTTCACTCTAAATAGTATAGGAACCAATCTCTAATAAACACAAGAGCCCAGTAAATAAAATTGACTATTATAAAAATAAATGTTGTCAGATCTAAATTTATGAGATCACAATATATGCATTAGTGTTATTAACATTGTTATTCATTAATTTTATATTTTTATCTTTTATTGTGAATGTGCCATTATCAAATTTATTTTCAAATCAATCAAAAAAACCCATCAAGGATGACTTATTTCATAATTAATGAAGCGGAAATTCTAATAGAGCTTTAGGAATTATTGAAGATTATGCGTCATATCATGTTTTAATGATTATGATAATGTTCAAGGAATTTATGTATTTTACTAATGGAAATAGGAATTGTAATGCTTTTTATTTCTCTTAGTTTACCAGGGAGGAAATAAGATCGCTTTCATGTAGAAGCTACTTCCAAAACTTTCTTTCTATCTTTCATTTTCTATTTAACCTACCACCACCCTTTCCCCTCCACATCATCATCCATTAATTCCTCCACCCCTCCACCCCTCCGCCCCCTCGCCATCTATTCCCATCCAATAACGTACATTTTCTCCCGGAAATGAAAGTAGTGCAATAAGAGTTTCAAAATTGAATCATGGCATGGAAGTGCAAGTGGTTGGTGGTCTTTCTAGGCTTGTTTCTTCGGTCAATATTCACAAGTTGTGATGACATTTCTGAAAAAAAAAGGAGAAAAAATAAGAGCTGCGTGACTAAAAGAGGAAATTACATGGTTACCGAAATACACACTCCTGGTACTTTGGGCTTCTTCAAAAACACACTTAAGACAAAAAGGTGTAAGTGGGATGAGGTAGGAGGTTCTAAGTAGGCTTTTCAGATAACGAGGTTAGTATCCCTGCACGGGATCACGTGTACCAACATTTATGTCTGTAAAACTAAAAGAGCTAGTCACGAGAAGTAGGCATTTACCAAAGTACATCAAAGGCTTGTTTAATTATTTCTGTGCTACATTTTCTTTAGCAATCAATTTAAACTAATCCAAACAAGTTTAACCGAACAAATCTCTATTAAATTGGGCTCTATTTTGAATAGACTGGTCTAAAACGATGTATTTTAAATGCTTAGGGCACCTTTCAACATCGGTGGGCTTGCAGTCTGAGTGTCAAATTCATCTAATCTGGTTTTCTCGTGACGAGAAGGTTGGATATACTGAAAGTGAATAGATCTATTGGTTTTCCACTCTCCTTCAACGAAAATATGGGTAAATTTCATCTAAACTCTAGCATCCTTATTCTTCCTCATTAGTGGATAGCTCAAAAGGGCATTACGATTTGTGAGAAATTACAAAACAACCAAGCTGTTGTTTAAAAAAACATTTTAAGTTATTTTATAATTATAATAGTAAGCTTTAATATTTCTCTGTTTTTTTTTCAAGCATTGAAACTATTTACGATCATTTGTCTGCTAACTTTAAAAAAAATTATTAATTGGTATCTTTATTAATTTCATATTTTCACTTGTTTTTTTCATGTGCACAACTTCTTGGTAACCACCCGTACTTTTTGCATTTAATTATACTAATGAGGTAGGAATATACCACCTCTGTGGTCTAGGGGTCAGAATTTCTGTAGCAAAACCTGAGGTCGCGGGTTTTATTCCCGGTACTTTCAGAAGTTCTGTCATTCAGTGGGTCGGGAGCAGGGTTGACTCAGCCTTGTGAGAACTAATGAAGATCTACTTGAATGAGAAATTATCGGCCCTGGTTTGGAAAAGTGAGAATAACGGCCCAAGGATTCATTGTGTTGATCACAGGACACACTATCTATCGGCAGAAGTTGACGCTATCTTCACCAAAAGATGGTTGCTATTTGGTTGGAATTGCTCGATTGGGAGCTTACGCCATGGAGTTATGGTGTGGTAATAAGGAAGGGGAAGATTTAAGGAAGTGCATTCACATTCACGTGAAGATTGAATCATAAATTAGAGGAAAATTATTATCATTGATGCGCAGGGAAAGTGGGAAACCAGATTAAAACACCCTCTGTAAAACCTACTGTAATTCGAACACTTACCTCCCTTTCAACAACAAGCCAGATAGTACGAGATTCAAGCCTAAATCTACATTCCTACTGATGTGTCTTTCTCAGTATAGATTTACTAGTGAATTGTTTAATAAATTATTATTATATCTAGTAACATTTTTAAAAATAAAAGTTACAGCTTTGAAGCATCAAGGTAGGATTGTAGGGACTATGAGCTAAGGGAGGTATTTATTTAAGTTTTTATGGCAACAATTTTTTGGCAAAATAAATTAAATATTTCTACTGTAGAAACATAGGGTTTATTTTTTTACAGGGTGATACCAGCAGTTCCTTAATATATCTTTCAAAGGTGTTTCAAATTATGATGAGAACATATTTTCTTCATTAAAATATTTTCACATCAAATTCTAATACGCTTATGATAGATATGCAACAACTGTTGAGATTATGTTTCTACTGGAGCAATAATATATTTATTTTTAACAATAAAATTGTTTTCTATAAAAACTGCAAAATCACTTACGTTTTATTATGTTCTCTTCGTCACATCTTGGCAAATACAAATATAACCATACAAATGTTTGTATTGTATTTGAGAAAATATTAGAAATACTCTTTCTCTTCAAAATGAAATCGAGTTATTGTTTCTGATATATAAAACTAAAAACCGCTCTTAAGTGTGTTATTATGTTTGCTAATGATAAAGCATTCTCATTTTAACTATTTCTGTGGTCTAGAGTGTCATTTCATAACTCATAACTTCCCCTTTATTCATATACCCTGAGCAACCTTCACCTTATCACAATCTCGCCGTTTTAATACGTCCACCACTCTTATAACTCAGTTGTGGAAAACCCCTTCACAGTCATTTTGTGTAACTTCACTGACGTGTTCCATACATTACAGCCTGTAATCTTTATTCACTCACGATTTTAATTACTTCTTGCATGCAATAAGATTGTTATATTCCTTGCCACTTCTTCTATATGCTGTATCTTACCTACACATCAGGTTATTATATGAATTTAGTAAAATAATGGAGTAAATAAATGTCAGCATTAATTAAAATAAGTGTATCCTAATTTTATTGTAAGAATTGTAGAAAAAAATTTAAGAAAACACATCCTTTATACATTCGGCCAAGGTTTAGCACCTGATATCGTCAACATCTGTAAACCAGATATGAAGATTTTGAAGTATAGTCCACGTGCTCACCAATAAAGATATTGGTAATTTAAGTTATACCAAGTAGTTCAACGAAATATTAATTTTAATTTGGTGTGTTGCGTTTTACTATCCGTTTAGAATATCCACATCTAACTGTTTAAAATATTGACACTATGTAAATATTTCTACTGAATATTTGATGAATATAATTATATATTAATTAAATAATTTATATTTTTAGTCATGACATATTATTATTGACAAAAATGACTTCCTATTGTTATTTAGATGTAAACACGCTTAAAATGTTATAAAGGTTATTATTTTTTGTACTCTTTATCAACATAATCATAAGGGAAGCTATAATAAATATATCAAAATAATAGTTTGCTATCATCGTTAAAGAAAAATATGTATTATACTTTGTCATTCAACAATATACAGACCCGTTTCAGTGGCGCATGATCTAAGACATAACTCTCATGTTAGACTGGCCTGCTGATGATGGGAAGAACGGGACCTAAATAATAGTTTGGTCCACTGAGGGTGGTGGTTACTAAATAGTGCCCCACTCTACCTCCACACAAATGAGATAAAATTACCTATATAATGCTTACTTCCTCATCCCAGCCCCATTTTGATATATGCGTATAACCTGAACAGGTATTGAGAAGTGGTGATAAATAAATAATATACAGGTTGATTTAAAGGTCTTCATATCTAGGTAACACATGTAACGTGTTAAATAATTTCTAACACTTACACTCAATGCAGCCCTATAAAAGGTTTAAAACTATTACTACTAAATCTAATAAGTTCTAATAATACGTGGCAGATATAGACTCACTGCGACATCACAAGCTGGGACGACCAATTCTCATCAAAAATGCCCCAGCGAACGAGGCAACTCGGCTTTGAAGACCAATACACAAACATATAACATCGACGACAGACGACGATTAAATGAGAGAAGCGTCATTCTGGGTGTTCCCAACAAACATCGTCGAGCACTAGGGGTCGGGTGGCGTAATTCGTGAAGATCATTACCTCTCTTCGTACGTGGAGAAAACCTTGCCAAATTAAATTAGTCCCACTGGTATATAAAACCCTGTCCTTGGTTCACGTGTATTTATCCTAGTGTAACCACTCGTCATAGGAACTGTTGGAAGATAATTACGATAATCTGTTAAGATTACGTACTTAATACCACGATGGTTGAGGTGTCTGTCTCACCTCCTCACCACTATAAGTATTATAATTAGACTATAAGTATTGAGGGATATTGTATAATTTATTGAGCTCTATTATTCTATGTAAATTTGACGTAATTTTTGTATATCAGTACACATAACATTAACAAGGATTAATTATTTTGCAATGAGAAGGTCTAATATGTGGAAACTCGAACTGGGATTAGTGGAAGTTTACTAGTTACCATGCATTTTCAGTTCCGAGAGTAAATAGAATCTTATATAGAACAACTAGAAAAGATATATGAGGCATTCCCTAATAATACAGTTGTATACATGATAGATGCAAATGCCAGGTCTCCACTCTGGTATAGCAATGACATAAGAAGGAAAGATGGTAGAATTAGAGGGTATAGAGCATATCAAAGAGGGAAACTACAATAACAACAATGCATCTGGAGGTGGTAAGCCATCCAGTATATCCTGCTCTTCCTACGTATGTTGCAGGAGCAGGAGCCAGCTCTAATATTGATGTCACCTTGTGTAATGTGGAATTAAGAGAACTAATAGTGAATTGGCAAGTGCATGATTGTGAGACATCCATCGATCATAATTTTATAACTTTGGACTGGGTAAAGAAGTAGACAGGACAAAAGTAGGCACGCAATTCCTCTACGAACTGAAAAAGGCAGATTGGGAGAGTTAAGAAGAGAACTGGCACTACCTCAACCTGTGTCGCAGGGAGACAATATATACCTAAAAGCGAAGAAACTCACATGGGCCTTGCGGGCAGCTATGAGGAAAGCAATACCAGTTATGAAGGAAGTCAAGAGATGTGAATAAAATCAACCATGGAATGAGCAGCTGCAAAAACTACGTGGGTATGCAAGGATAGCAAGATGAGAATACCAAAGCTGCCTAGAACCAGCAGGAAGAGTCCTACTATTGAATATATACTGGAAAAGAAAGGAAGAATACAAAAATACAATGAAGATTGTTAAAAATGATAGCTAGGAAAAATTTGTTCAAGAATAATTGAGGAATAATACATGTTGTGTACCCTTTCAGATTGCAGCAGGGATAATTAGACCCCCAGCTGTCATTTCAAGACTCAAGAAAGCAGAAAGAGGAATGACTACCTGCTGGGAGGAATCGACTAGGATAATAATGGATGTATTTCTCCCTGATGATAATCCGTAGGAGGGGGATGAGGAGAAGGAAAATGTTAGGCAGGATATGAAAATGGCATATAATAATAAAACGTGATAGTGGAACCAGTAACACAGGACGATATTAAAAGGCTAATAGCAGGAATGAAAAGAAATAAGGCACCTGGACATGATGGAAAGCGGGTAAAGGTGATTTAGGAAATCAGTCAACAGATAGCACCATTTATGACCCAGCTCATGGATGAATGCTTGTCTCAGGGCAGAACCCCAAATGTGTGAAAGCGGAGCAAAGTGACAATTCTGAGTAAAGGGGAGGACAAAGACCCGCAACTCCCAAAGTCGTACAGACCTATATGTTTGATGAATGTATGTGCAATTCTGCAAGAGAAAATTATATGTAAGAGACTGCAAAAACATAGATAGGAGATGGGAATGCACCCTCAACAGTACGGCTTTAGGAAGTATAGGTCTACAGAGGATGCCATCTGTGCTGCTTTTAGCCTGGTAAAAAAATTTAGGGCAAAATATTTCATAAGAATATTTGTGGACATCTCAGGTGCATTTGATAACTTTAGGTGGCCAGCCTTATTAAAGAGATTAAGAGATCTAAACGGTTGAGGGAGTCTCTACAGGACTACTATAGGGACAAGTATGCAAACCTGAGATATCCAGGAATAAAAATAAGCAAAAAATTAACAAAATGTGGCCAACAAGGATCGGTCTGTGGTCCGATATTTTGGGAAGTTGGTCTCGAGCCTGAATTTCTGGAGATTGAAGCAATCCCTGAGGCGGTGGGGGCGGTTACTTTTGATGATGACTTGCTGATAGTGGTGGAGGCAAGTTCAAGGAGGAATGTAGAAGAAAAAAGTATTAAGGTACTGAGTGGCTTGGATAAATGGTGTAGGAAAGTAAAACTCAGCATGGTGCTGGCAAAGACAACCTCCATGCTACTCAGGGGAGTGCTTAAGAGAGATCCGATAGTTATGATAGCAAAACAAACCATTACAACTAGTAAAATGATTAGATACTTGAGGGTGACGATTGATGAAAAGCGTAGCTTCCTATCTCACATGGACAACGTATGCGGGAGAGCCTTGCGGGTTATGAATTGGTTAGTCAGTATAGGGCAACGTAAGTTCCATCTGCCATTAAAATTGATTAGACTAGACCATCAGGTGTTGCTTGTGTCCATAGTGGGATATGGAGAAAGTGTGTGGGACAACAAATGAGACGGGACAGAACTAAAAGGAAACACAGAGGGGCCTTCAGAGGAAAGTTCTCATGAAATTTATGGGGCCTAAAATCTGTACCAACAAACGCGTTGTGAGTCACCCTAGGGGTCTAGCCCTTAGACTTAGAGATATGAAAGAGGGCCGCTGGATATTGGCTTGAATAATTAAAGTTATACAAAGCAACAGAGTTAATAACTAACGGTGTAAGTACCAAGTGCACCCTAACCACAAGAAAATAGGGGTGGGATGAAAGTAAACATAGTAGAAAGAAATTGAGCAAACAAGATTTATTTAATATTGACAGTAAACACATTATAAGCACGACAATAATAGATTATAGGATTCTGGTGACATTATACACAGGTGGCATAACTGTCTAGTTACTTGCTTATCACACAGACAATGACAGACTCTAACAAAATGCAGAACCACTTTACTAATAAAGAACATTCTGGCTGATCATGCCCATGGCTGGGGTATGCTAACAACACATATCTAAACATGAGCTCCCTGGCAATCTGGGCTAACAAGTTAAATTATTCGTATAGACTGGTGGCACCATTCTGGCCAGCCCTGATTATATAGTAAACTAGTGTCAGGCTATCCTCACCCAGCCTATGAGAGCATACAAATATATGATTACCTTTAGGCTTGTCACACAGTGCATGATTACAGATTCTAGCACTACAAGCTCAAATGGAGCAACAATCGCCTCAATGCTTCACAACAA
>CABFOV010003194.1:50040-69844 GCA_902141375.1 Timema poppense | reverse complement strand
AGTCTAGTTCCTCTACGACACCTCAAGGAAGTGAATATAAGCAGAGTGCACTAGTCTAGTTCCTCCACGACACCTTAAGGAATCTATTATAAGCAGTCAGAGTGCAAGAGTCTAGTTCCTCCACTTTTATAGAGGGAGTGGGGGCAAGGATCAACCCTCTCCATTTCATGGAGGTCCATGGGAACATAAAAGAGCTGCGCACATAAAATTAAAAAATTAAACAAGAACAAGTTCGTTAACTCACGAAATGTTAGGTTAGTTTAAGATAAGTTGGGTAAGAACCATAAATAAAAAGATTCACTGTTTCAAAGTGTATGTGTGTACTAGGCCATTGCAATCAGCTACTTATAATCTTCCTTGAGTAGTCAAGGAGAGCTCACACCCTGCCCCCAAGTGGAGGAACTTGGACTGCATCCATTATCCCAAACCTGGCGTAAAATAACGCTTCCTTCCCTCACTAATAAGGTGGGAGTGTAGGGGACGCGAGAAAAGGTCAGTATTTTTTCGTTTTTTATACCAACACTTCTTTTGATCAAACTAAATCAAATAATGTTCTTGTGGAAACATATTTAGTTTTCTTCACACGGTTGCTTCAACAGTTCTTGAATATATGTCCAAGGTGTCCTGGAATCTAATGCCAACTTTTCCTCTTCATTTAAAAGATTTGTCATCTAATGCCATTATCCTAATGAAAATTAAAGTCTATGTTTCTACTGGAGCAATATTTTATTTTATTTGGCCTAAAAGGTTTTGCTATCAAAACTGCAAAAACACTTACCTTAACTCGCTTTCCTTACATTTCCACCTTAAACAACTCAGTAACTAGTAGTTAACCCTAATAATCTGCTCTTTTTTACCTTCTCCTGATGATTCCCCTTTCTTGATTCTACTAAAAAACATTTATTATGCTCTCTTCCTAATATTTTCCTCTGTACAACATTGATCTTTATTTAAAACACAATTTTATGTTTGCCATGTTCTAAAGATACATAATTTATCACGTAATTTGAACATTTAATTAGGAACTGCCAAAAAATATTACGTAAGTCATTTTCATTTAAAAAACTAAGAGTTTTCTTGTTCTTTAAACACATACGGCACTTTCTTCAAGATACAAATTAAGATTTGTATTGTCTGACACCTTAACTCATTTGGTAGCTTGTCTGTCTATTGAGCTAAGGGTACCGGATTCACTTCCTTGCATTTCCGAAAAATGTATCATTTGTAAAATGTGAAGAATTAGTGGGTGTTGTGACTGTCCTGGGTTTAATTTAGTTTATAAGTCGTATGCTGATATGATCAGTTGGTTCAGAAAGTACACGTTAAATACTCCGAATATTTTTTTTTTTAAATAAATGTATATTTATGAGGTATAATTAAGAAACTCTAACCATGCATTATATAAAAGTGTGGTTTTAAACATTATTCATTGAACGCAATATGTATTAATATATATGGTACAGTGGTTCTAATTTTATAATATGTTACATATTTATTTTAAAATAATTTCAATCTCACTTTTCTTGAACAAACAATGTCGGTAACTGTGCTACGTCTGTATAACTAGGGTGGGTTAATTGTCTAAGTTCGTTACCGGAGTGATGGCACAAGCTCTTACGGCTCTTGTCTTCCCAAGGAAAGCTCCCACAGTAAATTTGGAGATAGGATATGATAGTTCGATTCCCAGACGGTAGTGCGGACTTATAATTTGGTTTGTTAAAACTTAGCCTCGCTTCAAGGTTCCCTACCCATTACAGTCTCTACTCAGGCTTCTTGCTAGATGTCACATTGTGTAAGGTCATATAGGCTACAAAGCCACTTAAAAGGTATTCCTCTTGAGAGAAAGCCGAACTAACAACCAGTTTACTCCACTAGGGACCAGCCCAGTAGCTGAGTGCTTGGAAAGGGTGACTACAAGTTTGTCCCACGTGGTTCGGTAGTAAGGAGGCCCTATACAGTTTTTGGAATCTGCCTCGATTACACATGCAGACAAGTGAATCAGTCTAGCATGGTTTGTTTGGCTCCCTAAAAGGTTCTCAACTTCCTACTCACGCAAATTTGGGTACAATTGATCTAAATAATATATAGCCTATTACCCGCTTACGATGGTTTAACGCTCTAATACGTCATTGTCGTGTTGGACTGGCCTGCTGATGACGGGGATATAGAGTTTGAATCTCGATCGGGTCTACTGGGGGTAAATTTTACTAACGGCTTTACAACTCTTCTTCCATGCAATTGCGGGTATATTGTCTCTAAAGTACTCCTACCCCGTTAGAGTAATTATTATACATTCGTATAGCCTGAGCAGGTAGTAAGACTTGGTGATAATGTATTTTAATTTTATTTATTTATTTATTTGAGCTATTTAACGCGCACATTCTTAACTGACCACTTATATCATTACAGGATAATTTCTATCAGCGGGATCAAAAGGGCCTACCAATTTTGCCGGGAAAAGTATTTTCACATACCTTCCAGGGTTATTTTACATTCCACAATCAACATGGTTTCTACGGCTTTACTTCTCCTCCGAAGGAAGTTGTGCTACGGATTTTTAGCGCTCAAGAAAAATCCAGTGACCCCAGTTGGGTTTGAAACCACAAACATTGGGTCCAGATGTGAGCACTTTACCCCAATACCACCGAGTTCAACAATAATATATTATATAAATAACTTATTAGTGTAAAAAAGATACAGTGTACCAGTCTGAAGGCTATGGTTCCATTACGGTTGACGGCTAAGTAAATGTATTATGTGCCTATAGGTAAGCTAGTCAATGTAAATAATACTTATTACATCTTATTTTTACTTACTTTTTGTGTGTACCTCATTAAGGTAATTCAACAATAAGAATTACCCAAATGTTTTGAGTATATAACATTTTGGCAGGTAATTTAACATAGGTGGGGGTAAGAAGTTTATCTTGTAATGTACAACTCTCAATTTTGACAGCTCCTATGTACTTATTTTTAAATAATGTATGAGGGTCTTCCTATGGTGATCCAACTGTACGTATTCCCTAGAAATATACAGGGTGCTTGGAAAATCATAGCCCAAACTGCATATGTGGTTTGTTTGAACCAAAAGTAATACAAAATCTCTACACACGTCCATCCGGAAGACTATGCTAATAACATTAAATTGTTTCATAGTTTCGGCGAACAACAACTGTGAGAGCAAAGCTATTCAAGCATGCACGTACAACAGATTGCATTGGAGCCAGGGGCGGCACTACATACCTTGAAATCTTGGAGTGGGGCAGCAGAACATACCACAATTGATATAAAACAACACACTAGTCGATCTAGAAATGTGATTGCGTTCGGAGGGTCATCATTAACACTCCTACGTGACAGAAAGTGCATACCATTAATACATGTGCCATGCTACGCGCCTATCTTCCACGCATCGTGTTTGTACACGCACATCTCGCCTGGCTATACTCTCCCAGCGCTGTACGCCGAAAGTTTGAGCACAATTTAATAGTACTAGAATAATTTTCCTGATGTAAAGGTATAGAGATTTTTATTACTTTTGGTTCAAACAAGCTATATGTTCAGTTTTGTTCTCAAGCATAATTGTATAAAATCAAACAGAGATAAATGATAATGTTATTTTGCCTTACGATGTAGTTTGACTTAATATAACTTGTTTTGGGTTTAATAACTATAATCTGTTTCGACTTTATATAACTTGTTTGGGTATAATTACTATAACTTGTTTTGATTATGATTACAAAATTAACAATTATAGCTTGTTTTTAGTATTCACTATGTATTTAAGAATAACACGTTTTGAGTAAAATTACAACTTAGCTAACTATAGCTTGTTTTGAGAATAGTCTAATTATACAACGTATTGTGAGTAAAAACAAGCTATGATTATTTAAGTAATTACAGTATAATAATGTGGCTAAATATAATTTGGTTTGAGTAAAACTGCTACATAACTAATTATTATAGCATGTTTAAAGTATAATTACATTAATAATTATAAAGTTATTTGATTATAGCCAAATTATATTGTAGCATTTATTGGCATAAGAGCTACTAAACAGTGAAAAATATACAAGACTGGTTTCTAATAATAATAATAATCGCGAGTGAACTCACCATTGCCCCATTCTGCAGTGGCCCCTCCCAAGAATACTTCACGCACAACACAACATGCCGCGAGAAAACTCAACAACTGACTAAACGAGCGAACTGTGTGTAAGCTTGAACTATGATTTATCATAAGGCATGCTGGGAAAGTATGACGTACATCCGTTAAAAGACGGTGATGTGTCCAAAAAACTTTTGTTATGACTCCGTCCACAACATGCTCGAATGTTCTACCCCCGTCTAGTTACCCCTTCCTCCTCTTCTTTGTTGTGTGTTGACCTCTGTTTTCACTACCCCTTTTTGAGCCCGAATATTAGCGTATATAATTATGTAACTCTGATTGATACGTCACTCTTGACTGGATACTGGCTCTGGACACGCTTAGGTATCCTGGATGTTATAAAAGGTACATACATTCAATTTCGGCTGTTGTATTGCAAAATTCTTTATCGGCAAATTAATAGACAACAAAATTTATGGATTACGTAATACTTTAATCTTTTTTGGTACATTAGGGCTTATAATTCTCATATTTACATTAGGTTTGCTTAACGTGAAATCCCCTTTTGGGTTTACGTATTGCTATGTTTGTCAATGTAAACCAGACGTATCGTACGAAATTTTATTATGGGTTAATATGATGGCAACTTATAGCCCATCCGGCTTGGAAACTAATCTGGCGTATGACGCCATATTGTTTGTAATTGTTGTTAGGTTGTCAAGGTTACTAAGGTAGCGGCTTATAGTCCATCTGGCTTGGAAACTCATCTGGCGTATGACGCCATATTGTTTTTAATCATGCTTAGGTTGTCAAGGTTACTATGGTAGCAGCTTATAGTCCATCCGGCTTGGATACTTATCTGGCGTATGACGCCATATTGTTTATAATCACTCTTAGGTTGTCAAGGTTACTATGGTAGCAGCTTATAGCCCATACGGCGTGGAAACTTATTTGGCGTATGAGGCCATATTGTTTTTAATCATTCTTAGGTTGTCAAGGTTAATATGATAGCAGCTTATAGCCCATCCGGCTTGGAAACTCATCTGGCGTATGACGCCATATTGTTTTAATTGTTGTTAGGTTGTCATGGCAAACATGATAGCAACTTATAGCCCATCCGGCTTGGAAACTCTTCTGGCGTATGACGTCATATTGTTTGTATTCACTCTTAGCTTGTCAAGGTTACTATGGTAGCAGCTTATAGCCCATCCGGCTTGAAAACTTGTCTTGTAAGTTTGGTAATATTTATGCAAATAGATGATACATTTTTTGGAAATATATTTTTTATAAGCGACTTATAGGAATAACACGTTCTTATATTTTCAATTTTGTAAGGGTCATAAATCTTTCGAGTAACTAATTGTAAACTATACCGAGGTGATGGATATTCACCCGTAACTATGGACTTTGTTGTTTATATATATATATATATATATATATATATATATATATATAGTTATATTGTTATATTGTTGATGTTTAATCTCTAGTCATTTATATCAATNATTGTTATATTGTTATATTGTTATATTGTTATATTGTTATATTGTTATATTGTTGATGTTTAATCTCTAGTCATTTATATCAATAAATAATCTTCTGTTTACCTTATGCTGTTTCTTGACATTTCACGTTCATATTTGAAATCCTACACTGATAGTTGAGGAACTAGGTAATATTTAAAATAATCAAATATTTGAGGAGTGGGTTCGGGGAAACAGAAGACAAATGGGCCAATGTATGGTCCTTTTAGCTTGTGATTATCCTATCGGCTCCTCTGCAAATATTGTATATTTACCTTTTGGATATTTTTTATATATTATTGTTGTGCACCGGCATTTATTCAGTTGTGAATAAGGGCGGTGTTACAATATAAATAATAATCATGTATTGTTTAGGTGTAGTTATAAAATTATTAATACTAGCTTGTTTTGAATATTGTTATAAAGTTACTAATTATTGTGTATTTTGAGTAAAGTTATATCAACTTAGTAGTTAAAGTTTGTGTTTAGTGCAATTATAAAACTACTAACTATACATTGTGAATACAAAATTATGACAAAAATATTTTGTTATAAATATAGCTACAGTGCGAATAAATACAATTATTTGAGCATTATTCCCAAATTGGCTAGTACAACGAACGCTCAACTTATCGCCATAAAGTTCACGATAGGGCAAAGGGAAATCCTATGATGAGACAAACCTCCGTTATTTTCAAATAAACACCGTCGAGAAATATCACGCTTGTCCTTGCGTCAGGGAGCACAAGACTTCTTGAATACATCGAAGAACCGCTCGTTCGGAAATAAGTGTCAATTTCATCGGACATCGAGAGAGGTATAGCAGATGGGGAAAGACAGCAGTCCTGCCAATACGAGCACACACAAACACAAAAAGAGAGACGATCTGTATTGAACTCTCGTGAAGAAATGGTTTGCCTCCATTTCAAACCGTCACACTCTTTTGTATTTGTTTCTGTCTTTCGCCTTTCTTTTGAGAGGGTAAAAAAAAAACTGTCCGACAAAGGCCCTACAAAAATATATCTGAAATAGATATAGGTTTGTGACGATGATAATTCTTTGGACTGGTTCGATTAAAAGTGGGCTGACATCTTATTTCAGTTGGTAGCGTGTCTGCCTACTGAGATAAAGGTCCCAATGTTCGAGTCCCACCATCGCCGAAAAATGTAAAATCGGGGTCTCCACATTCACAATGATGAATTAACAGTCGGGGTGCTGGATGTTGTGTCTGCTCTAGATTTAATTTAAGCTCCTGAGTCAGGCACTGATATCAGTCTGTTTAAGAAGCTAATGTTAAATACCTTTTTTTTTAAATAAAAATAATATATTTTTAAATTAACAGTCGGGGTGCTGGATGTTGTGTCTGCTTTAGATTTAATTTAAGCTCCTGAGTCAGGCACTGATATCAGTCTGTTTAATAAGCTAATGTTAAATACCTTTTTTTTTAAATAAAAATAATATATTTTTAATAATCTGAATGATTTAAATTGTAGTAGATCAAATTTTGAACTTACAAATAAACGGAATGATATTGTTTTAATTAGAGAAACCTAATTGCAATTTGAATTGAGGATTCCGGGGAGACTCGCTTGTCGTTTAATTGATTCCAATACCCACATTAGTGAACATGTGGACTATAGTTGTCAGGCTTATTCATTCCGACTTGCTGTTGATGGGTAGGTCGAGGCTCTAACATATTAATCAAAGCACACACACAAGTATTATAAAGAAAATAATAATAAAATTGTTATCTCGTTCATATTTAAGAAAGACCAAATGTTTGAAATGAACCAGTATGCCTAATATTTGACATTTTGTAAGCAAATAGCTATGCCAGACTTGCCAACATTGACATAGTTATATTAAAATTATTATACTATAAACCAAAAGGTTGAAATTGGAAAAATACATTATAATAATTGTTTTACCGTCATAGAAACTGTTTTTATATATGAATCTTAAGTATCTATCGTTCAACATTAAGGGCTTTCTTTATGCACTATCTCAAATGTTCTTGGTTCAAATTCTATTTCCTAGTGTCCATTTTAAACCAATAATTTCGTCATATTATGGTGAAAGTGATTTAGTATGAAGCAAATATTGTTTTTACTCCTTGTCTATTTTAAAATAATTCAACATAATCTAATTTACCTTAACTCAATTGTTTTTAATTAACTTAAGCTTAGATATTGTGGGCTTATCATATTTTGCGTGAATTAATTTAAATTAATTGCACATAGCTGTCAGCTTTGAAAAATAGTGTATCTGTTTCGTGATCAGTATTGAAATTAGAAAACCACAATAATAATAATAATAATAATTATTATTATTATTAAATCAAATTAATTCAAAATATATGGTTTGCAGAAATGGTCAATAAATCACCCTCACTTTACTATTTATTTATAATTCCAAGTTTTCATAACGAATAGTCACGTAATTATAAACAAAATACAAAATTTCAGTAAATAAATGACATCTAAGTGATATTGCTGCTCCTATGTTTTTGTATTAACCTTTTTTTATATAAAAGTTCACGTGGGCGCACGTCATAAATATTGTGCGGCTAGCTAGTACCTACTTACACCCGCCCCGATGTTTACTGGGTCGACAACGTCATAGTAATTTCACGCAAGAATAGGCCCTAATATGAGATATCCAGTTCAGTCGTGACGTGTATAATATACGTCTCTTTGACCAACGCGTCCATGAACGCGCATCTGTAAATATGGGGGGAGGAACAAGGTCGGAGTAAATAGAAATAAAGAAACAACGATAACAAACTATTCTGCTGGAATAAAGAAGAGGAAACAACGCTGTTCACGCCCATTGTATAAGCTAAAACTTTCGTGGGTAAAGACGAGACAAAAAGAGAGGTGAAAGAACGGATTTACAGAGAAAATAAATAGGGGATTCAAAATTGAGACAGATACACAGAAATACTCAAATAAATACATTTTATAAAATGACATGAATACAAATGTAATTATATTGTGGAAAGACACGAATAAAGACTTATAAAAAAACCAGAGGAAAATAAAAACGTTGAAATATTAAACAAAATATAAATACAGATATAAAAAAAGCTAATAAACAATAGAGAAATTCTGAAATAAAAAGATAAATTCAAATATTTGGATATTAAAACAACAGATAAATAAAGAAATGAGAGATAGTTAACAATATAAATACAGAAATAAAAATCTATAGTAAACAATAGATAAATTCTGAAATAGAAAGATATAATAAACAAGAAAACATTTCAAAAGTAGTGATATTAAAACTAGAAATACATAAATAAAAATCGATAATAAACAATAAGAAATATAAAATAGAAGTAGCCTAGGAATAAAGAGAGATATTAAACGATATAGATAGAAAACAAAGTGGTATTTGGTCAGAGGGGAAGGGGGCTTGTCGATATCGCGTAAGTAAAAATTATTATTAATCCTACATGTTGCCCAAATCTCTTGAATATAATTGTTAATTTCTAACCAACTTCCCAAACTTAATGCTTTTAGCAGGAGGGTTGATTAATTAGTATTGAGAGTGCCGTTATTGACTTGAAAGAAAAAGTTAAATTCAAACTTATTCTATTGAAATTAACTTTGGATTAATTTCAATGATAAAACAAGTGTAAGACTGAACCCGAATCACCGCAGGCTATTTTTATGATAATGTAGGTGACCTGGTGGTCTAGGGATAAGGTGTCAAAATTCCGTGTTGGGTGTCCGGGGTTAAATCCTTGGTCCCGGCACAGATTTATGTGATTGCCAAACCCTTCCTTCACCTCTGACAATACGTGTATTAATCACATCTTGTGAATGTGGGGAATTCTAGGCCTCCACCATGGTTCGGATTCCACGTTAAACTGTAGGTCCTCTATTTGATATCACAATCACCCTACCATTACATATTAGCGTAAGTGCGTACAACCCAAACGGGTAGTAAGACGTGGTACCAATAATAATTTTATTCTAGCACTGGATTGACTACGATTCCTCTCTTGAAATTAGAGTATGTTTGCTTTTGGTTATGGGATTATTCTGAATGGTTCAGTGGCAGTCGATTGGAATATCAAGTTAAGGTTCCCGTTCTCGACACCCATGGTTTAAAGCAAGGTTTTATCACAGGTTTTATAGCCAAAACTTTGTTTACCAAAATAAACAAAATATTGCTTCAATAAAAACATGTGGTTTAATTTGATTCACATGAAGTTAATAACAGTTGGTGAGTATCTGTCATGAGCATAGTGATATTAATTGAAAAACTTTTCAAATGAAGCGAAAAATTTGCCATTAAATTCGAGGACACCCTTGACAGATATTCAATAATGGTTGAGGTCATAGTGTGAAGAAAATTAAACTATGTTTCTACTGGAGCACTATTTTATTTATTTTGACCAAAAAAGGTTTTGCTATAAAAACTACACAAAAAAAAACACTCACCTGCTCTCGCGTTCCATCCCAAGTGAAACGTAGAGGAAATATACACAAGAACGCCTTATAAGGTTTAAGTATGCAATCGGTTAAGTAAATATGTTGTGCGCAAAGCATTTAGACATATTAATAGGCGTTTAGTTAAAGAAGTTGACTTGTTTAAATCTCTAGTTGCACCTAAAATTAAAAGTAGCTTAGCAAACAATCAAAAGTTGATTCTACTAATTCAAATTGACATAGTCTGTAAAACTTCATTTGTAATATCGACATCATTACAAATGTATAAACATATCATTTGACAGATTAATACATGAAAGTAGCCACTAACACTGTGAACACTCGTATAAAGCTTACATAACATATTGTGGCTGAGAATATGGTAGGTTTATGGTTTTAAGGGAAAGTACTCCATTGCGTCAGATCTAAATTGAGCTATACCGGCAAAGTAGCCAATCCCATTTGTGATAATATAGCCAACATTTGTGGATAGAGGGTGCGATGGGTTCAGCACAACGAACCCTTCGATAGTTAATCTTAGTTTTTTTTAGACTGGAGCTGCTGCTACTTATTTATTCAAAATACTCCTCATTTTTACTCACGAGACTGAATTTTAACCCGTTCCAGACTCACTGATTTACACCAAAAGAAAATAATTGGAAGCGTCTGGTGTCAAATCAGGGATCTCTGGATCTGTAGCCAGGAACTCATGACCACTTTACCACAGAGATGGTCTTATGGTTCGGAAAAAGTTTAGAAAATACAAACATATTATTTGCGGTCAACGTTGATAACGTTTAAATATCGAAACTCGAAAGGGTTATAAGAAGTGGTGCTTAAAACAAAAAAATCTATTAAAAGTGACAGTTGCAAATCACATGACTTGATTTATGAATACGTGAAAGTAGATGTTGTAAATTTGTATCTGTCAGGTAAGGTTCTACCTATAAAAATTGGACTATATTTGAGTTCGAAGCTGCGTGATTTTATATTTTGGCGTTTTTAAATTTCCTAACGGAATTATTGGCAATACGAAATGGCTGTTAGTAAAAATGAGAAATCAACATATGACCTTTGCTCCTACATTAAATCAGTTTTCTCTTTTTGAACAGTCAAATGAACAAGGAATATATTTTTACGAAACAGACTATATTTCCCTTTCTAGTATATATATATATACATATCTTGAATTACATACAATAATTACAGACTATATTAACAGTATCGTTGTTGTTCGGTATCCTTGTGCTATTTCCATAGTTCTAATAAATATTTTGGCACCACGTCTTACTATCCGTTCAGGTTCTACGCCTATGTACTAATTACACTAATGGGCTAGGTATTATGAAAGCTTAATTTAGAAGAAATTCATCCACATTTGCGTGGAGGGGAGGTGTAGAACGACTTATTAAAAACTACCTTTGGTGCACCAAACCAAAATCGCACCACGATTTACCCGTTTACGGCAGTCTAATCCAACACGAAAATAGTGCGTTAGACCACACGGCCACTGAAGTGGGTTTTTAAATAATTATTAGTGTCAAAAATTAAAATTGATATTTATACGTATAAACATACTTTTCTTTATGCACATAATAAACTGTATTTGGACACAATAAAACCTGTGAAAATAAAGTCAATCTTGATAATATTATTCATTGAATTTAAACTTGAAATGTTTACACATGTATGTGTACACATTTATTTTCTGAAATTAAAAACAAACCTGTACAATATTTGTATTTAATTAATAAAAGTATGTTGAGCCAATATTTCTGTTTGTAATAATTGTGTTCTTTAAAAAAGAAATTTCACAGTTATTAAAAGCATTTTTTTAATATTGTTTATTATTATTATTATTATTATTATTATTATTAGCACCGCGTCTTACTACCCGTTCGGGTTATACGCACTTACGCTAATGTGTAATGGTAGGGTGATTGTGAGATGAAATGGAGGACCTACAGTTTAACGTGGAATCCAAACCACGGTGGAGGCCTGGCATTCCCCACATTCACAAGATGTCTTGTCAGAGGTGAAGGAAGGGTTTGGTAATCAGATAAATATGTGTTGGGACCGAGGATTGAACCCCGGCCGCCAGCACAGAAGGCTGACACCTTACTCCTAGACCGCCAGGTCACCAATATTGAATAAAAGGGGGATAAAATATGCTTACAAAATATGGATTTAAAATACTTTATTCTGGTAAATATTTTAATCATATATATATATGGGCTGAGAACATGCATAGTAGATAAGAAGAAAAAACTCCCAAAACTCCATGGCATCCAAGTTGCTACTACTTTCTTAAGGGGGCTCTCCAGGTGGGCAAGAATTCGCCGTCCAGACTTTCAGTTCTAATAAAATATTTAATCATACGATTCTTTATTCAAAATAGCTTGAGTTGTATTAATGGAAAACAAAATTGGGAAACTGTGAAATTGGCTCAGTTTCAACAACTTGTTAACAATATTTGCGGAGCTATAAAACTATGCTTGATGAAAAAGGGCTCTATATTATTTTAGCCTTCCTCTGACATATAGAGTACTATTTTGATATACCCACAAAAGAAAATTTTAAGATATTTGAGAAAAAGCAGCGAGGGTCCTTCTCTACCTTGAGATAAGAAGTTTCCTAGCTTTCTTTTCAATCTTTCTTATTAAAATGACAAAGGGTAATTGCAGATTAAAGATTAGAGGGTATATAAATTAAGACAGAATAGAGAAGTATTTTTAAATTAAGAGACAAACGATTGTATTTTAAACCGTGTGGACTGATGGCCATTGATACTTTCTCGCTAACCGAGGCGTCCGCCTTAATTCAAGACTACTATTTTCTAAATATAAATTCTCTGTGTTTTCCCGAAATAATTTTCATTTTATTCTGATATTTTAAGAAATGACTAGTGCGAAATTATTTCATTGGTATTATGAACAGGGTGAGTCGGCCCTGATGAGAAGAAATATCTGCAGTCGTTACACTACCAAAAAAGTGTGGGTGGAGGGAGGAGGGGGAGAGCTAATGTTCTAGATAAGGTCATTAAACCTTACCCTGCTCTCCCGGCTTATGGAGGAATTCATTTATGAGGTGGGGACACCATTAAGACGAATTCCATTATCCCCAGATGGTAGGCTGATATGTGAGAATTTTGATGGTGGAAATCAGAGCGGAACTACAGTTTAACGTGGGTTCCGAACCACAGTGGGGCCCTGGCATTCCACAAATTCACAAATATTTAAAGCACCAGAGACGAAGATGAAAGAAGGGTTTGGTAAAGATATAAATTTATGCTGGGACCAGGATTTGAGCCCCGGATTCCGAACAAAGAGGTCTGACACCTTACCCCTAGACCGTCAGATTTCCTCAATACCCAAAGTTTCAGGGATAAAAAAAAGTAAGGGGAAAGAGATATTAGAACGTGTGTTTGAATCAGCGTACTAAGTTTTTAAATTAAACTTTTCTTCAATGCAAAGGCCTATTATTTAAAGCTTTCAATAAGATTTTTCGAATATACCAGTAGTTTTTTTAATACTTTTTGTTAAATTCCTTGTATTTTTTTACACAAAATATTCCCTTTGTTTTCAAAGTGCGTGGCAGCCCTGAGTGAGTTCTATAATATTGCACAACTATTTTGTAAATTGCATATATATTTGTCGGAGGGGTGGACACTGAACATCGAAATTCTCAAAAGTTCGCTTATGAAGGTTTGATGTTTGATATTTGCCCCATCAATTTTTGTTGATCGATGATTTTCATCATACAATGATTCTACCTATTCCTGAGGCATTGAAATATATTATGTACATGCATATATTTTTTTAAATTTTATAACCCAATAGTGAAACTAACCATTTCATTAATTGAGTAAATTTCCGCCCATTCCGTGAACTAGCTTATTCGCTTGACCATTTCACAAAATGGGTTAAAATTTTATCAACTCTTGCTCATTTCATGAACGGGAACTTGACTTAAATTTGTTTTAATATATATTACACTAACCCAAACTAACCTAACCTAACATTTTATTCTAAAATATTAAAAGTTAAATTAACTCATACCAAACCCATTATTCGCTTATCCATTTCTCGGACTGACCAAAAACTCGTCCAGTTCTTTAGTTGGGTAAAGATTGGAACTTCCCAGTTCATGAAATGTACATAACAAGCGCTGCACAATTCGTGAACTGGACTCTTTTTTTTTTTTTTGGCCCAGTATATTAAATGGTCAGGAGGAAAGAAAGGCCAGTTCATGGAATTGACAGAAATTGGCCAGATTCGTGAATTGGGGTAATTCACAAATGGGGTGTACATATAGTTACATAAATATATAAGTTTGTGTGTCGATACGGCTATGTCCTCCAACCCTCTTACAAATGTAATTGATTTGAAAAATTACACTTATGTTTCTATTTTAAAACATTTTGTTGTTCTAGTTATAACATCGTTTTTCCTATCAATGTTACTACTATCGATATAAACATCAATTTTTTTAGCACCACGTATTAGTAATATTCCAGGCTATACATACTTGATTTACTAAATAGGTGGAATAAAAATGGAGGGCAAATTTATATGTAGTGTACCCACATTTGCATACTGATAAAGTGGGAAACTTTAGTACAATATCAATGCACCAAGCCGGGATTAGAACCTAAACTTCCCCATCAGTGTAAAATCAGACTAGAGGAGCCTGGAATTTACGCCACGTGTAAAAAAAGGTTTGTTTTTTCCCATTCTATAAACATTCCTAATTTGTAGATGTCTGAAGAAATAAGTTGTTGGGTGCTCAAATCTCGTCTTTCAAGTAGCTCCAGAATCCTTATCCCCCTAAATCCTTTCCTGATGGGATGTTGACTCTAATATTGAACCACTCTCTCGACCTCTTGATCTGTTGCAATATCTGGCCAGGAAGTCACGCTGATCCAGGGTGATGGATGTGTTGGCCAAAGCACTGACCTCGGGGACCATTTCGTGATTGACCTGACGTAATCATCGTCACCAGGGAATCGTTATGATTGGAAGTGACAGGGAGCTCTCGCTCTCTCTCTCTCTCTCGTCGGGCTAATGAATTACGGCAATTGACCACTTGAGGCTGTTATATTGGAAAACCGGTGATCATTGATATGTTGTTGGGTTTGATTAATGGGAGATAATAAGCCGTACCACACCCTGAAATAGCGTTCAAGTTTTAGGTAGCCTAGCCGTAATTATCGCACATGCATTTATAGTTAATTTACAGAATTGTATATAGCGTTTCATCATAAATTTCTCAATCAACAAGAGTGACATCAAAATGTACTTAAGAAAAAAAATTGGAGACAAATTAGCGGTGATGTATTGACACGCTCAACACTTTTATTAGCATCATATTTAACAAACCGTTCGGGTCACGTACTTGTATACAGTGGCAGATCGTAGCTAAAATTAGTGGGGGTACTGGTCCAGAAAATGTTTAGCCTTTGTTTTAAAATTGTGTAAAGGGAAAAAAACATGCATAAAAAGGAAATTTATTCAAGAACTTTATAAAATCTTAACAAAAAAAAAACATTTTTACTTACTTTAAATTAAATTGTTACAGTTCAAGCTGGATATATTCATTTAAAAATTAAATCCATTCTTATTGTTTTAATTTGCGCAAAAAGTTCAATAATTTTCTCCTTTATTTCTGGATGACAATTGAGGAGATTTTTCTCCATTGAAAATACTGCAAGCGCATTTAGTCTTTCTGTTTAGTAAAAGAACCGAAAAAAATGAATCAAATAGAATAGCTGGAAGCAGAATAGTAATAAAATTCTACACTCTTCTACACTTTATCACATTCAAGAAGACGGTACACGGTTTTTAAGCACAACACATGCTAAGTAAAAAAAACTTCCTTCCACCATCACGCCAGAGCCGGCACTGCAAGAGCAACAGTGCTCTCTCTACCTGGCAGTCCCACCTTCCTCCCCACTCCACTCCTATGTGCGCATGCGCACAACAGTCAAACACCACGTCGCTGGCACTGTGAAGCGCACAGTTCCATACAAAGATTTTTGTATCTTTTTCATAAACTTAGGGATGGCTACTGAAGTACTGACACTAAGCTTAAGGAATATATATTGTGCTACAAAAATAAAGAAAGAATTAAAGAAAAAAGGACTCATTGTATTAAATGTTATCGATAATATCAAGTAGAAATAGGTGGGGTGTCAGTTTCTCAGTGCCTATACACGAGCCACCATTACTTTATACTAATCACGCTAATAATTTTAGGGATTAGGAAGATTATATTTAGAGGGAGTGTACCCGCATTATCATGGAGGGTGAGTGGGAAACAATTTTGGAAAAACCAACCTCAGTACACCTGACCGAGAGTTGAACCTCAATATCCCCTTCATCAGCAGTCTAGTATAACATGAATGTAACGCGTTAGACCACGTGGCCACCGAAGCGGGTTAGCACATATGTAATGAATTTATTTGCGTAGAATTTTGTGAAAGGTAATTTTTAATATATGCCTTATTAAATTTTTCTCTCTCCCACGTTAAAACTGATATTGACACAACTCAATCGAAGCCCGAATCAGTGGGCACGCGGACTGAGATGCTGACGGGGAGATCGGGGTTAAAATTCAAGACAGGTGTTCTTTGGTTGTTTGTACCTAAATGCTTTTTTCCTCTCTCTCTCTCTCTCTCTCTCCATGTAAATGCGGGTAGATTTACTCCAATCCTTACCTATCTAGTCCCTAGCCTGATGGTTAAAATTAGTGGACAGCACGTACAAGAATAAAAGGTAGTGTACAAAAATATATTAATCGAAACTTCGTCAGTATTAATTTGAATGTGGGAAAGATTAAAGAAAAACTCATGCATCCAAATTGATTTAGTTTATTGTTTATATTAGTATTATTTATTAATGTTTTAAATAATAATACTAACTTTTAAAACAACAACAAAATGTTATCAGCTTGTATATATTAAATTACTATAAATAAGATGAACTTAGGTTTAAATTTCTTAAGTTGTTTAGTAATTTTTTTTAAAGTATATTTTCTTCAAAAATTATCAACCAATGGCTATTTTACTACCAGTAACATATATTAGTTCGAGGTTCCAATCTTGGTCTGATAGTTATCATATTTTGTTTATCAATGTGAGTCTCCCCAAAGTCTCTCCACATTAACTCGGGTGCATTACATCTAAAATAATAGCCTTCCTCGTATTTGTCCTTTAGAATAAGCTGTAAATACCCCTTGTGTTAAACAAAATGACTAAATAAAACAGTTTTATATAGAACTCAATATAAAACTAGACGCCCCTATCGTATTACTTTTCCTCCCATTCATACCCACCATCTTTATTTGATACAAACTTTAACAATGGCAACTCTAGCTCGTAGAGTCGATGCAATTCTGCTGAACATTACTCTTTCTTATCCTTCTCTCTATCCCCCCTCTCCCTTTTTAACAGATATTGATTACTTCTCTATCTGGAGCTGCACAGACAATATATTTAAACTAAAACTGTCATAGTAAAGCTGAGAGTCAGCTTGGATCTAATAATCCACACAAAGTCTATAGACCAGTTAGATTTTTATATATATTGCTGTGTCATTGTGTCCTTAATATGTAAAGGATGTATCTGTTCTTTGATTTTCATAATTACTATAGTAGAGTCCGGACCACTCGTATTATGTTGTGTGTTTATAAGTTATTGGTCAAGATTTGAATCTGAGCCGCCTGAAAGACCCTTAAAGATCTATATTATTGTTTAAAAACTTACTATTTGGCTACAAAGGCCTCTCTAAGGGCAATATTAAAGTAGTTTAGTTGAGGTCAAGATGCAAACTCACCCCCAAGAGGGCAATAAAATGTTAATAGAAGCCACTGTAAAGGCCCCTTGATAGAGCATTAAATAGAATACTAATTACTAGATACATTAAGGCACTAAAGAGGACCATAAAAGCCACTTGAGTCACTTTGAGGGCACTTCAAAGAAGAATGGAAGGAGATGAGAGAAACAGCAAGTGTTTTTGCAGTGTTCATGGCAAAACTCTTTTTGGATAAACTAATACTCCAGTACAAACAAAGAGTTTAATTGTATTCACTTGGTGATATCCACAGTTCTTGAATATCTGTCAAGTATGTCGTGGAATATAATGACAACATTTTCTCTTCATTTAAAAGTTTTATCATCTAATGCAGCTATGCTCAAGACATATTCAACAACTGTTGATATCCCCATGTGAATAAAACTAAACTTTATGTTTGTACTGGAGCAATATTTTATTTATTTTGACCAACACAATATTTTGCCATAAAAACTGTAAAAACACTGGCCTTTTCTCGCGTCCCCTTCCATCCCACCTTAAGAAGACAATAAAAACAATTCTAATATAAAGGCACTTAGAACAAATTTAATTTAGCATGGCATCTTACTACCCGTTTCAGCTATACGCATATGTGCTAATTACGCTACGGTGCTAGGGATGATTAAGTTTGAATTTATAGGAAGTGTACCTGCATTTGTGCTGTCAGAGAGTATAAAATAATTTACTAAAATCCCCCCTCAACACACCCTTCCAGGATTAAACTAAAGATCTCCTTGTCATCGGCAGTTCAGTCTATTGAAAGAGTGACGCCTTAGACAATGCGGCCACCGAGGTGGGCCTAGAAAAGCTAGATCTACTTTTATGTATTTATACGTCAAGTCATGTCTACTACAGCTGTAAATTTTAGTAGATACCACCAATGCCTATAAAATAACAAATAACACACTCTGGGTCATATGTTATCAAATTAGACCTCAAAAAAATCTGTTTATATTTTCAAAAAGGAGTTTCCTATGAGAATTTGATTAGTCATTAAAAGCACATAAAGATTCTTTCAATTGTCATTTTCTTTGTGATTTTTTGTCATCACAAAGTCATAACATCTGTTCAGGTCATACGCATAATATAGTTACTCTATATTTTAGAGATAATATACTCTCATTTGCGTGGAAGGAGATTGGTGAACCGTTTAGTAAAAATCACCTTTAGTAGACATGACCGGGATTCTAACCCCGATATCCCCATCATCAACAAACCAGTTTAACGCGAAAGTGACGCCTTAGACCATTCGGCGAATAAATTAACGGTTAATCAGATGACTCCATACCTCTCGAATTAATTTCAGTATAAACACTCACAGAACTATAAATCCAAAGCACTTAAAATTATCTCCTACGGTATGTCTCTTTGACAAGTAGAAGGTATTACTCCCCCCTATTCTAATTAGAGGCTGGGGTAGGTTGAGCCGCCACAAAGTTACAGAAGGGAAGAACAGAGGACGAGATTCTGAGGAGCAAGAGGCTTTGATTCTGCGACCAGACCACGCTGACCCAGATAGTTGACGTGGCGGAATTTACGGCCGGGACTCTTGTCACCGGCCACCTCCACGAGCTACTATAAATTCTCGTCGCATGCAACGGACCCACCACATGCTTTGAATGGATCCATTCTCTCAGAATTTACACAAGTATACAAACATTAGCTTGAGAAATATAATTACAACATTTTAAACTATGGTGCTTACTATATGCCAACTGCCAAGAAATAAATTAATATTATTTTACTAAAATCTATATATTAAAAAAATATATATATCATATTAACGAAGCACCTTAATACGAGGTACGCCTCTTTCTCTCTCTCTTTCTTTCTCTCTCTTTATATATATATATATATATATCGTATTAACGAAGCACCTTAATACGAG